>CP092870.1:91336344-91486339 GCA_030710605.1 Cordylochernes scorpioides
AGGTCGGCCATCTTTGAAAGTACTACAGAGGTTGATAATGTGAGGATAGTATTGGATAATTTTACACCAAGTTGGTACTTGGAATTGCGTATATTACCACTGCTGTGATCACCTTGGGAAGAAAACCAATGAGAGCCAGGCTTGCAGATCTACAGTACCGTGAAAGAGAACATCTAAGACATACTTTCCAACAACACTGTGGGTTGTAACTTTGGTATTGTCACCAGACTGACAGGTAGTATGTTCGTTAGGTCATGTGTCGTTGTAGTCGGAGTGTGTCACCTCTGTGTCATGCTTGACATGTCGGAATAGGGAATGGTGAAAGAGACGCGAATAAACAGATATTTTAATATGAAAATTATCATGAAAAATATATACTTAAATACATATAATAGTTATATCCACACATTTCTCTAATAATATCATTATCATTTTCTCTTCTCTCTAATGTATTCAATACTTCCATAAAAATACTCAGACAAATTCAAAATAAAATTAATTTTTAGCACTCTTTTATCTGAATGTTTAAAAAATAATTCAGATAGAAATTCAGAATTCATCAATGTTTGATTTATCTATACTTCCCAAAAAAGGGAATTTCTTAAATATCTCCAAACCTGATTTTGATTTTCTTTTAGGGCCAGTTTGAAGAATAACGTTCTCAAAAGAAGGATTAATTTTATCTGTTGGACGCAATACCTGCGAGGTAAGACTTTTCTCTTGGTTAATATTTGATTTCACAAGATATGGACGAATATTAAAAATATAAAGGTTTAACATTTCACACATACAAACACTGTTTTGTTACTTTTGATTATTTAAGTTTCAATGCGGTCTTATTTTATTTTATTAACATCCTATAAAGCGATATTCCAAACTCAAGTATATTTGCTTCAATTCATTTCCGAATATCAATAACTTGACTATATACAAACTATAAATTTGAAATATTTTACATATTTCTCCGGAAAAAATATTAGTTAAAGAAAAAAAGACAACAAATAAATGCAATTTCCTCGAAATATCCTTCCTTCTCTTTTCCAGTTCAAAAAATAGTAATACATTTTTTTAAATAAGGCCTATTTTGGATTTCAATACGATTATTTATTAATCCGATATTTCGATGGATCAATCTTCCATCTTTTACGAGGTGCGTGCTTCACGGCAAAACACCTCGTAAAAGATGGAAGATTGATCCATCGAAATATCGGATTAATAAATAATCGTATTGAAATCCAAAATAGGCCTTATTTAAAAATATATATATAAATGTATTATGGATTGCTTTATATTCAGAATAGTAATACATATATGTCATAATTTGTACATAACTGGATGTAATCCCGCCCCAATATGTATGCAATGTATGATCTAAAGATTTTTAATAAAGACAAGGCTTAGAAATCTGGGAGAAAGGTTTAGAGAGAAAGGCCATCAAAGAGGAACGGTCATTAGCAGGTTTTATTATCCAGGAACTCATAAAACTGAGTTCAAGAACCTCCGTTTCCGGGAGCATGTCAGAACAAGACAAGAACAAAGGATTAGCAAAGATTCAATCAGAGTCCAGGAGGATTAGCTAGGAACCAATGGAAAACTTACACGAGTCGACCATCAGCCAATCAAAGCCCTGAGAGGTTTTCGTGTTAAATCGCGAACTCAGTTTAGTTAGTCAGGAACTCGGCACCATCAAGACCACCATCGCTGGCCTATTTCAATTCAATTCTGTGTCCTCGTTATTTTTCCCCTGGGTGAATACCTTACAATCTCAGCAAACACGACTGCGCCCACCACAATCATCAATCAACTCAACCCATCTCAAAAAGATAATTCTCTTCAAGTAATTACCGTATTTCTGTCAATAAAGTCTCTTACTTTCCACTTCTTCTAAATACCGTACTTTTGTCACTAAAGTAAATGTGTCTCGCGTTCTTGTCAATAAGATTCTGTTTCTCACGTTCTTGTGAATTCTGTACTTCTGTCAATAGTGTATCTACGTCCCCTTTCTTGTAAATACTGTGCTTCTGTCAATAAGGTATCTGTGTATATCGGTCATGTAAATACTGTACCACTGTCAATAAAGTGTCTGCAACTCACGTACTTGTGAATACTGTACTTCAGACAATAAAATACCTGCTTCTCCCCTTCTTGTAAATACTGTTCTTCTGTCAATAAAGTATCTGCTTTTTGCGTTTTTGTAAATACTGTACTTCTGTTAACAAATTATCTGCGTCTCTCCTTCTTGTTAATATTGTACTTCTGTCAATTAGGTATCTGCGACACACATTCTTGTAAATACTGTACTTCTGTCAATAATGTATCTGCGTCTTCTTCTTGTAAACACTGTACTCCTGACAATAAAGTATTTGCGCCTCACCTAATTTCAAATTGTGTAATATTTCAATAAAATATATACGTTTCGCTTTCTTGTAAATACTATTATTCTGTCAGTGTAGAGTATCTGCCTCTAACTTTCTTGTAAATATTCACTTCTGACGAAAGAGCACCTGCTTCTCCCCTTCCTTTAGATACTGTACTTCTGTAAAAAGTGTATCTGCGTCTTCTCTTCTCGTGAATACTGGACTTCTGTCAATAAAGTATCTACGTTTCGCCATCTTGTAAATATTGTGCATCTGTCGATAATGTATCTCCGTCCCGGCTTCTTGTACCTAATGTAGAACTTTCAATAAAGTACCTGCCGCTCGTTTTCTTTAACTGATGTACCGCTTTCAATAAAATATCTTCGTCTTCCTTTCTTGTAAACATTTTACTTCTGTCAGAAGAGTATCTGCGTTTCGCCTTCTTGTAAAAACCGTATTTCCGTCAATAATTAACCGCGTTTCACCTTCTTGTATAAACCGTACTTCTGACAAAAGAGTATCGGCGACTCTCATTAGTAAATACCGTACCCATCTCAACAAATTATCTACCTTTCTCCTTCTTGTAAATACTGTACTTCTGTCAATAAAGCATTTGCGTCTCACGTTCTTGTTGATACTGCTTTCTGTCAATAAATTATTTTTAACTCATGTTCTTGTAAATACTGTACTTCTAACAATATGATACCTGCTACTCCCCTTCTTGTAAATACTGTAGTTCTGTCAATAAATATCTGCGGCTAACCTTCTGTGAATAATTTACTTCTGTCAAAAGAGTATCTGCGTCTTATTTTTGTATATTCTGTAGTTCTGTTAATAAGATAACTGAGTCTCCCCTTCTTGTATTTATTGTAATTCTGTAAATAAAGAATCCACCACCCTCCTCCTTTTAAATAGTGTACTTCTGTCAATAAAGTATCTGCGTCTTCTACTTGTGAATACTGTATTCTGCCAATAAAGTATCTGCGTGTCCCCTGCTTGTAAATACTGTTAATTGTCAATTGAATATCTGCCTCTCTCTTTCTTGTAAATTCTGTACTTCTGTCAATAAGGTATATCTGTCTCGCCTTCTTATAAATACTATACTTCTTTCAAAAGAGTATCTGAGACTCCTCTTCTTGTAAATACTGTACTTCTTTCAATAAAATATCTGATTCTCAGGTTCTTGTAAATACTGTACTTCTGTAAATAAAGTATATGCGTCTCACCTACTTGAAAATACTGTACTTCTGTTAATAAAGTATCTGCGTCTCCCCTTCTTATGAATACTGTACTTTTGCCAATAAAATTCCCTCCCCTTTTTGTAAATACTGAACCAATACTGTATCAATAAGGTGTCTGCCTCTCCCTTTCTTGTAAATATTGTACTTCTCTCATGAAGGTATCTGCAGATTTCCTCCTTGTAAATACTGTACTTCTGTAAATAAAGTAACTGTTTCTCCCCCTTTTATAGATACTGTACTTATGTCAATAGAGTATCTGCGTCTTCTGCTTGTAAATACTGTACTTCTGCCATTAAAGTATCTGCGCCTCCCCTTATTGTAAATACTCAACTTCTGTGTATAAAGTAACTGCCACTCCGCTTCTTGTAAATACTGTACTTCTGTCAATAAGGTATCTACGTCTAACCTCTTGTATATACTGTACTTTGGTCAATACGGTATCTCCGTCCCGCCTTCTTTTAACTACAATAACACTCTCAATAAAGTACCTGCCGTTCGCATTTTTAAATAATGTACTTACTTACTTCTGTCAAAATAATATTTGCGTCTTCCCTTCTTGTAAATACTGTATTTCTGTCAATGAAGTATCTGTATCTAACCTTTTGTAAATACCGTACTTCTGTCAATGAAGTATCGGCTTCTCGCGTTAGTAGATACTGTACTTCTCTCAACAAATTATCTGCCACTCCCCTTCTTGTAAATACTGTATTTCTGTCAATAGAGTATCTGCGTCTCAAGTTCTTGTGAATACTGTAGTTCTCTCAATAAGGTATTTACTACCTAACTTCTTGTAAATAATGTACTTCTGTCAATAAGGTATATGCCTCTCCCTATTTTGAAAATACTATATTTCTGTCAATAAATTATCTTCGTTTCCCCTTCTTTTAAAACAGTACTTCTGTCAATAAAGCCTCTGCGTCTATTCTTCTTTTAAATACTGTACTTCTGTCAATAAAGTATCTGAAACTCCCCTTCTTGTAAATATTCTGCTTCTGTCAATATATTATCTGAGTATCACACGTTCTTGGAAATACTGCACTTCTATCAATTAAATATCTGTGTCTACTTTATAAATACTATATTTATTATAATTAGGTATCTGCATCTCTCCTTTATGTTAATACTGTATTTCTGTCAATAAAGTATCTGAGCCTCCCCTTCTTGTAAATACTGTACTTTTGTCAAAAGAGTATCTACGTCTTCTTCTAGTAAATACTGTACTACTGTCAATAAAGTGTCTGCCTCTCCTTATTTTGTGAATACTATATTTCTGTCAATAAAATATCTGAACATCCTTTCTTGTAAATTCTGTTCTTCTGTCAATAAAATATCTGCGTCTCCTCTTCTTATAAATATTCTACTTCTGTCAATAAAGTATCTGAGTCTCACTTCTTGTAAATACTGTACTTCTATTAATAAATTATCTGCCAATCTCTTTCTCGTAAATACTGTAATTCTTTCAATAAAGTATCTGCGTCTCACGTTTTTGTAAATACTTTACTTCTGTCAATAAAGTAACTTCTTCTCCCCTTATTTTAAATATTGTACCCTTTTCAATAAAGTATCTGCCACTCCCCTTCTTGTAAACACAGTACTTCTGCCAATAAAATATTTGCGTCTCTCCTTCTTTTAAATATTCTACTTCTGTCAAATAATTATCTGTATCTCACATTCTTGTAAATACTATACTTCTGTCTATATATTATCTGCGTCTCCCCTTCTTGTAAATAATGTACTTCTATTTAAAAAAGGTATCTGCCATTATTTTTCTCGTAAATACTGTACTTATATCAATAAAATATCTGGGTCTACCCTTCTTGTAAATATTCTACTTCTGTCAGTAAAGTATCTGCGTCTCACGTTCTTGTAAATACTGTACTTCTGTCAATGAAGTATCAGCATCACCCCTTCATGTTAATGGTGTACTTCTGTCAATAAAGTATCTGCGACTCCCCTTCTTGTAAATACTATACTTCTGTCAATATATTATCTGCGTCTCCCCTTCTTGTAAATACAGTACTTCTGTCAATGAAGTATCTTCATCTCACTTTCTTGTAATTCCTATACTTCTGTTGATAAAATATCTGTGTCTCACTTTCTTGTCAATACTGTACTTCTGTCAATAAAATATCTGCCTCTCCCCCTATTGTAAATATTCTACTTCTGTCAATAAAGTATCTACATCTCACGTTCTTATAAATACTATACTTCTGTCAATAAATCATCTGCCTCTCCCCCTATTGTAAATATTCTACTTCTGTCAATAAAGTATCTACATCTCACGTTCTTATAAATACTATACTTCTGTCAATAAATTATCTGCATCGCCCCTTCATGTAAATAGTGTACTTCTGTCAATAAAGTATCTGCGACTCCCCTTCTTGTAAATACTGTACTTCTGTCAATATTCTATCTACCCTTCCCTTTTTTTACATACTGTACTTCTCTCAATAAAGTATCTACATTTATCCTTCATCTAAATACTGTACTTCTGTCAATAAAAAGTATCTGGGCCTCCCCCTCTTGTAGATACTGTACTTCTCTCAATAAAGCATCTGCATCTTCTACTTGTAAATAGTGATCTTCTCTCAATAAAGTATCTGCGTCTCCCCTTCATGTAATTTTCTATTTCTTTCAATAAATTTCTGCATAGTGATGCATCAAACTATGGTGTAGGAGGATATATTTCCCATATTGTAAACGGCATTGAGAAACCAATTACTTTTGTTTCGAGAACACTAAATGACACAGAAAAGAAATATTCCCAGATAGAAAAAGAAGGTTTATCAATATTCTTTACCTTAAACAGGCTAAAACAATTTCTTTACACGGAAGAAAATTTATTATTAATACAGATCACAAACCATTACTAGCCATTTTTGGCGATAAAAATAATTTACCAGCCTTAGTGGCAAATAGATTACATAGATGGTCACTCTCAATATCAAATTTTAATTTTGAAATTAAATATACTAAGGGAACTGAAATACCTCTTGCAGATTTTCTTTCAAGATTTCCAAATCCTGAAAAAGGGGAGAAGGAAGAGGAAATGGGAGAAATGTTATTAATAGAAAATTCAATATTAGATTACGTCTTGGTATCGGACAAAACCCAAGAAGATACAACTCTTAGAAAACTATATAAATTAGTCAAGTATGATAAGTATGATATTGACTCAGATGTAGATATAAAACTTTATATTATAATTAAAAACGAGATAACAATAGTAAGAAATTGCCTATTTTTCGTAAATAGAATGATAATCCCCGATTCCTTATGAGAATTGCCCCTTGAGTTTGCTTTGATAAAGGCATTATATGCATATAGATTGAGTCCTTTGACTAGAACGGAAAATCCCATGCTGGAATATTTTTAAATCGCGAGATTAGAACGAAGATTTTGTTTTAATTTAAAAAGAATAATACGCCTCAAAAATAGTTTTATAATTAAACAAGTATGGTATTAATCATAGGATCACAATGCCATATACTCCACAACAGAATGGTTCAGCGGAAAGAGAAAACAGGACTTTAATAGAAGCAGCTCGTTCAATGATATATGCCAAAAATATTAGCCTAAAGCTGTGGGCAGAGGCAGTTAACACTGCTACATATGTTTTGAATAGAACAGGACCAACACAAATTGAGGGAAAGACACCTTATGAACTATGGTTTGATAAAAAAAACCAGCAGTTGATCATCTTCGAATATTTGGAACTGAATGTTTTGTTCATGTGCCTGATGAAAAGAGAAGAAAGTTAGATGCCAAAAAAGCGAAAAAGGTATTTTAGTTGGTTATTGCAGTAACAAGGATGGGTATCGAATCTGGATGCCGAACTCAAACAAAGTTGTCACAAGTAGGGATGTAATATTCAAGGAAACTATACCAACATTTAGCCTTGATATTGAAAAGAGAAATAAGGAACTCTTTCAAGTAATCATATTGATGAACAAAATGATACTCAAGATATTGAGAAAATTGAAAGCAATGTTCAAACATCAGACGTATACAATCTAAGAGATCGATCAAATATATCAAAACCTCAAAGGTATATTGATGCTGAAATAAATATTGCAGAAGGTCTTGAACCCAAGACATACAAAGAAGCAATGGATTCTCCAAATGCACAATTTTGGAAAGAAGCAATGAATGAAGAAATGAATTCTTTAACGGAAAATGATGTATACGAATGCACAACATTACCACCTGGCCAAAAACCAATTGATTGTAAATGGGTATTAAAGACCAAATTGAATTCTAAAGGAGAGATTACAAGATATAAGGCAAGACTGGTGGCAAAAGGGTTTGTACAAAAGAAGGGTATAGATTATGAAGAAACATTTAGTCCTGTGGCAAGACATGACACCATAAGAACTCTTTTAGCAATTGCTGCTAATGAAGACTTAAAATTGGTACAGTTTGACATAAAGACAGCCTTTCTATATGGAGACTTACAAGATCAAATTTATATCAAACAACCTGAAGGATTCAAAAATGGAACAGATCTTGTATGGAAATTGAAGAAAAGTCTCTATGGACTTAAACAGTCACCAAGATGCTGGAATCAGAAAATAGTCAACTTCATGAAAGAAAGATGTCTGAAGAAAAGTACAGCTGACCCCTGTTTATTCTTCAGAAAAACAAATGATCATCTACTCATTATTGCCATATATGTTGATGATGGAATCATTGCTGGTACAAATGAACAGGAAATCAAAGAATTTTTTGATGAACTAATGTTTTCATTTAAGATCACAAGTGAACCATTAAATTACTTTTTGGGTATTGAGATAGAGCGGCAACCGGATGGGTCAATCTTTATAAATCAAAAGGCATATATAAAAAGAATTCTTGAGAAATTCAATATGTCTCAAGCGAATAAAGTGGGAACACCAACTGATAATTCTACTGTTCCTGGGGAAGCAGAGATTCTAAAAAATGTTCCCTTTCGTGAAGCGATTGGTAGTCTGATGCATCTGAGCTGCTTAACAAAACCCGATATCACTTTTGCACTGAATAAAGTTTCTCAAAAACTTGCAGCACCACCAAAATATGACTGGGAAGCAGTTAAACGAATCTTCAAATATCTTGTAGGAACAACTGAATATGGAATTATGTACCAAAAGGGTCATAAAGTAGGAGTTTTGGAATCTTTCAGTGATGCAGATTTTGCTGGAGACCCAGAAACTAGAAGATCTACCAGTGGAGTTGTCTGTAAACTGGCTGGTGGTGCTACTTCTTGGCTTAGCCAAAAACAAAGATCAGTATCTTTGTCAACAACTGAGGCCGAACTCGTGGCAGCAAGCAATACAGCAAAGGAAGTCATTTGGTTAAATAGACTTTTCAGTGAAATTTCTCCACTAAAAGAACAACCAATTATAAAAGTTGATAATGCAAGTACAATTAAATTGATCAAAAATCCTGAATTTCATAAGAGAACCAAGCATATAGAAGTAAGACACTATTTTGTGAGAGAAAAGTATCAAGAAGGTATTTTCAATGTAGAACATATTTCTGGGAAAGATCAAGTTGCTGACATTATGACCAAAGGGCTCCCTAAGCCGCGTTTCCAAATGCTGAGATATCTACTGGGTATGAGGGACATTTGAAATCTGATTAAAGGGAAGTGTTGAAGATATTAATCTGTGATTTTAAATGTTTCTTTTTGACCAGTACTTTAGTTTTGTTTTTGCCTTTTCCTAAAATTTTTCTTTCTTCTTTTTCATTATTATTTGTTCTATATGTAAAGCTTTGTTTTTTGAGACTTGGATAAACAAATTCAAGTTAATTATATTTTTGCGTGCTTTTAAAGTTAAAACACAACAGGTTCGAACGAAATCCTCGTCGCCATTGTTATTTTGCTTATTAAATAATTTATTGGAAAAAAAAAAATAGTTTAAACACATTTATTTTAAACAAAATAAAAGTTATCAGAACTTATAAAGTAAAAGAAGTTTATTTACCTTCTTTAAAAATATTTACATAAAAGCAATTTTACAAAACAAATTTAATTCAAAAATTAAACAATAAAAATTTACATATCTCTCGACAGAATGTGTTTACTCTAGTCATAGTCAAAACCCAATAAATAAATATATACACAATTTAATTATTTTTATACGTCTGCGTAACTCTAAGTCCATTTATATCAGAAACATTTTCTAGAAAGCTCAAACAGCAATCAACATCATTAAAAGAAGAAGTTTCTCAATAGCGAACCTCTCAACACGCGGGTTTTGGGAGTTGTAATCAAAATATCTACTGTTATAAACCATATATATATATATTCAACCTCAGAGAGATGTTTCAAAAGGCAAAGGCCCAGTTCCTTTCCTTCAACATATCATCTCTTGTCACTCGGTTCCAAAAAGGGACACTACATCTGGTTCATACATTTCTACACGAAATGTGACCAGCTTATAATAAAGCATTCAACCTTTGACGAAGCTGTCAAGGCTTGCATTCCTGTCTTGCCCAAGAGATATTCAAAATTTTATAACTCAGCAACTATTCGTAGAAGCCCTCTGAGACTCTGAAATACAACAATATGTCCATTTATTCCCCTGCTGTACTCTCCTAGAAGCCTTAGATATGGCCATGAAGTATGGAGTATCTTAACAAGTTTCAAGAGCTCCTCTCTTCGATTTTCTTAACAAATAGATGCTATGGTAAAAATAGAGGCTGCCTGGCCGGAATTCATAGTTCTTCAAATTAAAGATACTTCGTCCAGTAAATATTTTTATTGTCTCGAGTTTCGACAAAAATCTTGTTAAATTTTTGTCGAAACTCGAGACAATAAAAATATTTACTGGACGAAGTATATTTAATTTGAAGAAATAGAACCTAGTGAAAGCCACTCCATCAAGTCTCCTATTCAACACACCGGCGTATTCCAAATTTAACTCGAAATAAAGCCAAATTCTGGAAATGTAATCAAAAAGATATAGACACGAAATTGTCCCCAAACTATTCCAAGGAGGCGAAATAACATACCTGTCAATCAGGGAAACAGCAAATAGTTGACTTCGCGGGGCAAAGGTCAGCTTAACAGCAAAGCCCCAATCAAAGCCATTCTGGCTTCAGCTTTTTTAGAAAATGAAGATGACCTTTTATTGCACAGTAGTGTTAAAACTTCTTACTACATGGTCGTCGACACCGGGGTAAACACTACCATCCTTCGAGCTGTCTCTTCAATCAATTAACAGCAAAGCCCCGCAGTTTAAATTACCGATAACGCCGCTCCATCACTACAGCAACAGCCACCGATACCGAGATCACAGAGTGCTCCTCGAGCTACAGGTGACAGCATCTACCAGTAACCTGGGTAAGTAGCTGATATTATGGACGATGTCATTATTGGACTCGATATACTGAGAAATTCCGGATTCTGTATAGATTTAGGGCAAGGTCTTCTCTGTTCTACGACAGAGGAAATTCCTCTTAAAGGGTAGACCAACAGACTTTCCTAAAGCTTGCCGAGTTATAGGCAAGATGGGAAAGATGTAGAAATACCAGTAAGGAATGAATATTTTGTCAGAGGCGAATTAGAGACCTCAAAATTTCCATCTCATATTGCCCTTTTGAAAGGAAGTAAGCTTGGAGGTGGAGTCATCATTGTTAAAGAATTGATTGACACTCAGAGCAAGTCCATACCTGTTTGTGTGTTATCAACATTTGTAGGAGTCTTCTAAAGCACTAAAAAAAAGACTCTGAATTGGGTTTTGTTGAGCCTATTGTCACTGTGAATCGGCATAATAAAGACCATACAGCATCACAACTGTAAATAAAGTACTGCCCCACCTTGAAAACCTTTGAGAAACTTCTAAAGTAGGTCTTGGCAGCGATAAACAATATTGTTTGAGTAGTTTACTCGCTTCTTATACAGATGCTTTCTCAAAGTCGTCCGAATATTATGGAAGGACAAAATAGACTAAGCATAGTATCGACACGAAATAATCTGAACCCATTAAATAGGTGCCAAGGCGGTTTCCCTTTGCTCGAAAATGACAGGTGGACATTCTCGTGAAAGAGTGGATCAAGAAGTCATCGAGCCTTCTTTCAGTCTCTGGACATCACCGGTAGTGCTTGGAATGATGAAATATGGATCCATCTGCTTCTGTGTTGACTACCAAAAGCTGAACGGCACGCGTGCGTCACAAAAATACTCTTATCCTCTTTCTAGAATCGACACAACCTTCAACATTCTCTCTGGATCCAAATGGTTCTCTACTTTTAATCTGAAAAGTGGATATTGGCAAGTAGAGATGTATCCAAACAACAGAGAGAAGATTGCTTTTTAACTACTGGAAATGGCTTGTGGCAATTCGCGGTGATGCCCTTTTGTCTTTGAAGTGCGCCAGCTACTTTAGAATGTCTAATGAAAGCTATATTTCAAGGTTTGCCCTGCGAGATATGTCTTGTTTACTTGGGTGACATCATTGTTCTAGGGAGGACATTCGACCATCACCTTGACAATCTGGGACAAGTATTTCAGCATTTGAGAGAAGCCAATCTTAATCTTAGCCGTGAAAAACATAATCTCTTTTGCAAAGAAGCCACTTACTTGGATAAAATTATATTTCCTGGTAGAATTTACACAGACCCAGAGAAGACACAAGCTGTCAGAGAATAGCGCAGCTCAAAAGATATTTAGGCCTCTGCACCTACTACCGTGGGTTTATCCCTGGGTTGACTCACATCGCAAGACCTATCTATCGCCTTACTGAAGCTGGACATACATTTAAATGCACAATAGAATGCCAACGGGCATTGGAAAAACTTAAGGAAGTTCTTAAATTTTATCCTTTGTTGGAATATCCTCAAACAGACAAGAAATTCATACTCGACACAGACGATAGAGGAAATTGTATTGGAGGTGTTTTATAACAAATTCATCATGGAGCTAAAGAGTAATCGCATATTTCAGTCAGACACTCTCGAAGTTGAAACCAAACTATTGTGACCCGCAAAAATTATTGGCATGGAAAAGACGATTGAGCACTACCATCACTCTATGTATAGTCAAGACCAGTAGACACTGTCAAAACAATTCAAGAGCAGCTGCGTTCTCCTGGACATTCTTCATAGTTCTGGTGATGAGAGACGGGGCAGGGCACGCCAGGCCGCGGTCGAAAACTCCGACCCACCTTGAGAAGCTTGAAGCTATGGCATCACCAGTAACAACAGACGCCGACGAGCGGCAAGTTCAGTAGGGTGGAAGTGGCCACCACCTGGTTCACACGACACCCCAGTATATCAATCAACCTATAATTCTCTAAAAGTGTCTTCATAGATCATACACTTAAAAATACGATAAAAGAACTTTTGGTTTTATAATTTCTTTGAAAATCGGTAGAATCGTAAGCAATTCTTTCTCTAAAGTAAAACCCCGACAATACGAGCAATAAAACGAAATCTGCTTATTATATCTAAAGTTTGTAGAGGTAAGTATATGTGGAGAGACGAGCAGAAAAATGGGTGTACATATCAGCGAGCATAATCGTTCTATTCTAAATCATACGAAAACAGTTCCTTGTATTTCAGCACACGTCAGAGACATCAGTAATTATTTAATTAATCAGAACCCCCACCATTCATTACTCACAATTCAATAATGAATAGCAACGCTTAATTCTGGAAGCCCTTATTACCAAAAGCCACCAATTCATCAACCAGGCACGATATTCAAATATTTGCGCCTATTACAGAGGAAGCAAACAAAACAACAAACAAATTATAATTTAGAATATAATATTTACAAATTTACATGTTTATGTGAGCAATAGTATTAATCGACAGAGTTCATAAAATTTATATAAACAAATTGGCTGATGTAAGAGAGTTAAATCATTTAGATAAGGGAACAATCGATGTCTCACTTCTGTAAAGTTCGGACAGTCGTAGATAAAGTGAAGAGCAGTTTGTTAAGTTTCTCCGCAGGAACAATTTTGTGTGTCAACATATGTTTAGATTCACCTAAAATATATGACAGCCTTTTACCTTGTAAATGAATCTTAGTTTATTGTATAAAGGTTTTTTTTCTTTTGAAAGACAACACATTTTTCGGGCCGAGTCTTTCTCCATAGTCAATAGCAGTTGCATATTAAACAACTTTTACAGTTTTTTAGCACATTTAAATATTCAACAATTATTCTACTTGCTTAAATGTTTCTTTTGCGTTATAATCCACCTTTCTCGTATTTAGATATAAATTCAATTTTGAAATAAGTTTTACCTCTCTGGTGCGTTTCGTCTGGGGACCTGGGCGCACCGCCTGGCTGCCGGGAGGTGTTCTAGCACGCCCTGTCTCCATGGGTGGCTTCGGCCTCCTCGACGTCGGCACGCAGCTGAGACTGGCGTGTATGAAAGGTGTCCAAGCTTCGCTTCGTGGAAGTCTCAACGCCTACTCTTGGCTCACTGATAGTGGGGCCTGGTTAACTCCCCTTCCATCCGGGACATGGCTTCCACCTCGACGTCGTAGACTCATGAAAATATGGGAAGCAGTTTCAGACTTCCTAGCACTGGACCACCGGATAGTTCCAACACAACAGCTGAGGGACCTCGCCATAATCGGAGGATGCAGGATCCTCCGGCCACCTGACCTCCTAGCCGCTGCACGGTGGATAGGAGCACGTATCGGGGACTACGATGGCCCTGTGTCACAGCTCACTCGTCTGACCCGTTGCGCTCTTGCAGACGCCACAGCGTTGGCCAACTTCTGCAATAAGCTGATTGAAGAAAACCTCCTAGGGTCCCACCGGGCGGACAACCTAGGCGAAGCTGTGGTGCTGCGCGGAACGGTGACTCCGCTCTTGCGCGTAACTACCCGCACCATCCGCCGTACACTTGAGCGACCACGCCTTGCAACCCTGCCCATCGCCCAGCTTCTGTACCGTTGGCAAGACTTTGTCAATATTCCTCTCACCGTCGGCTGGCCTTCGCTTCGACGTTGCGCCTTTTCAGGGCACAACGCCGACATTGCAGTACAGCTGGCCCTGCACGCTCTTCCCCATCCTGCACATCCGGCCTCTGCTCGAGAGACCTGTATCGCCTGCGGCTCTAGCGACCTGATGTTGGCCCACCGTTATTGGTCCTGCAGCTCCATCAGGCCCCTCATACGGGAGGCCTTCAACATCATACAGCAACCACCCGACCTGCAGGGCTGGCTCTTCGGTCAAGGGCTGGATGACGACGCCCTCGCCATCCTCGCGTCTGCCAAGTCATCCATACACAGGTTCTTTCTGAGCCTTGAGATGAGGGGAGAACGTGAAAACCCCCTTACTGTCTGGAGGAGGACTCTCTGTCGTTGGGGGAATCTCCTCGACTGTACTTAACTGTATATATTTTACTCTTTTTACCTTATCCCTTTTTTATTTTATCTCTTTTTTATTTTATCCCTTTCATTATATACTACTACCATTGACTTGTGTATGAGGTCAATAAAATATTTTTAAATCTCAAAAAAAAAAAAAAACCACGGACCACCGTGCTGTGATTCTTCAGCTGGGCCAACCACCCCCTCCACGCCCGACATGCATCGCTGCCATGCTTCGCTCAAGGATCGTTGTCGCCAGAGTGGCGACGCTCTTCGACGAGGCATCTAGTACTATCACCGACCTGTCCAACAGAGAACTATGGAGAAATTGGACTTCCATCAAGGCAAATATAGTCTCACAGATTAAGTGCCTTGATGTCCCCTGCGTGGCTGAAGATGACTACATAATCCGTGCCAGCCGGTTCCTCCAAGCCAGGCTCGAAGCCGCGTCAATGGACGCAGACTACCCATCACTACCTGACCTTAGCCGGGCGCTCCGTGTGCATCGCTCAGGACTGAACAACATCTACGACGAGAATGGGCGTCCCATGGAAGGTCAAGCGGCGCGTCGCAAGATCTTCACAACCTTCCGGGAACGTTTCTCTCGCCCGTCCTGCGACCCTTACATTGCCGCAGATTTCCTGCGTGAGGTAACGACCCCCATCATCCTAGAAAACAGTGATCCCCTACACAGGCACGAGATTTCTTCGGAGGAGATTAGCGCAGCCATCCGCCGCCTACCGCTCGAAAGAGCTCCTGGATGGGATGAAATACCCTGCGTACTGATGATGGCCTTCGATGAGTTATTCGTTGGTGCGCTCCAACGTCTCTTCGAGGCGTCGCGGATTTGTGGGGAATTACCTTCTTCATCACGACGGAACTCCATCTGTCTCATACCCAAGTCGCACGGTGGTCCGGGCCTCAACGGCTACAGACCCATCTCCATTCCAACGACAGACTATCGGGTCCTCAGCAGCGTTCTCCTCGGGCGACTTCGACCTCTTCTTCCTCGCCTAGTGCCGAAGTGCCAGACCTACGCTGTTCCGGGACGGTCCTCCTCTTGGAATATAGCTCGCGTGTCTGACGAGGTCGCTGCAGCCTCAAGGAACAACACACCGTTAGCTGTAATCTCCACAGACCTTGAGTCTGCCTTCGACACCTTGGACCGGGGTTTCTTGATTTCTCTACTGGTGTCTCTTCGGCTGCCGCCAGCCTTCATCGGTTGGCTCCTCGTACTCTACGCCGGGGCAGACGCTACAGTCAGAGTAAACAAGCACTACACACGACCCTTTCACCTGCTGAACGGAGTCAAACAGGGCTGCGCCGCCAGTGCCGCCTTGTTCAGCATTGCGACAGGACCACTCCTACGTCGTCTAGAGCGGGTACTCGGCCAAGGCAACGTCCTGGCCTATGCTGACGACATCAACTTACTCATACGGAATGATGAGCAATTTAAACTCGTCAAAAATATATTCGACGAATTCCATCTTGCATCAGGAGTAAAAATAAACTACAGCAAGTGCAAAGGTCTGTGGTGTGGTGCCTGGAGAAACCGGGTCGATTCCCCTCTGGACATTTGCTGGTCAACAGCCCAATTGAAGGTGCTGGGCTGTCTAGTGACTACAGGATATCGAACATCAGTCCAGGAGAACCATCTGGTCGAACTGATGGAGACGGCCGCTGCAAGATGGTCCCCCTTTGTCCGCAGCCTCTCTCTCGTTGGGAGGGCAAGAGCTGCAAACTCCCTGGTGCTCTCCTCAGTGGTACACCATCTTCACGGATACCTGCCTACCGACTCCACCATCTCTACGCTCCAAGCTCGACTGGTGCGTTTCGTCTGGGGACCTGGGCGCACCGCCTGGCTGCCGGGAGGTGTTCTAGCACGCCCTGTCTCCATGGGTGGCTTCGGCCTCCTCGACGTCGGCACGCAGCTGAGACTGGCGTGTATGAAAGGTGTCCAAGCTTCGCTTCGTGGAAGTCTCAACGCCTACTCTTGGCTCACTGATAGTGGGGCCTGGTTAACTCCCCTTCCATCCGGGACATGGCTTCCACCTCGACGTCGTAGACTAATGAAGATATGGGAAGCAGTTTCAGACTTCCTAGCACTGGACCACCGGATAGTTCCAACACAACAGCTGAGGGACCTCGCCATAATCGGAGGATGCAGGTTCCTCCGGCCACCTGACCTCCTAGCCGCTGCACGGTTAATAGGAGCACGTATCGGGGACTTCGATGGCCCTGTGTCACAGCTCACTCGTCTGACCCGTTGCGCTCTTGCAGACGCCACAGCGTTGGCCAACTTCTGCAATAGGCTGATTGAAGAAAACCTCCTAGGGTCCCACCGGGCGGACAACCTAGGCGAAGCTGTGGTGCTACGCGGAACGGTGACTCCGCTCATGCGCGTAACTACCCGCACCATCCGCCGTACACTTGAGCGACCACGCCTGGCAACCCTGCCCATCGCCCAGCTTCTGTACCGTTGGCAAGACTTTGTCAATATTCCTCTCACCGTCGGCTGGCCATCGCTTCGTCGTTGCGCCTTTTCAGGGCACAATGCCGACATTGCAGTACAGCTGGCCCTGCACGCTCTTCCCCATCCTGCACATCCGGCCTCTGCTCGAGAGACCTGTATCGCCTGTGGCTCTAGCGACCTGACGTTGGCCCACCGCTATTGGTCCTGCAGCTCCATCAGGCCCCTCATACGGGAGGCCTTCAACATCATACAGCAACCACCCGACCTGCAGGGCTGGCTCTTTGGTCAAGGACTGGATGACGACGCCCTCGCCATCCTCGCGTCTGCCAAGTCATCCATACACAGGTTCTTTCTGAGCCTTGAGATGAGGGGAGAACGTGAAAACCCCCTTACTGTCTGGAGGAGGACTCTCTGTCGTTGGGGGAATCTCCTCGACTGTACATAACTGTATATATTTTACTCTTTTACTTTATCCCTCTTTTATTTTATCCATTTTTACTATATACTATATACATTTTACATATATACTACTACCATTGACTTGTGTATGAGGTCAATAAAATATTTTTAAATCTCAAATCTCTCTCTCTCTCTCTCATATATCAATATCATCATCATTGTAAATTAGCCATTTTCATTCATTAAATTGTGCGGAATGTGCACTTTGTGTAATGACGAGATGTCAATAAATCATGTTCAATTGTCATTTTCTCTCTCTCTCTCGGATAATTAAAATTGTAACTATAGTATTGTTACGTCGTACCCAGACGTTGTTTGTGTTCTTTGTCTACTCAATATGCCACAAAGATACACACGTGAGTTCGAAGGATGCAGCAAAAGTTATCGCTTTATTATGTCTCACTTAACAGAAGGAATACAACAAGTGGGACTTGCCTTCAACCTCCTCGTCAGAAGAATCCTCGGCGCCGTGGATGTCACTCTTGGGAAACGCTCCGCTCCACACTATACATGTCCAGCCTGGACTACACCGTCTTGTAGGCCGCTCCGATGTCAGGCTCTCCTAGCATCGCCTTGCAGGATAATCCACACGGCCGGAGGCAAATAACCACGTCTTCTCCTCACCGCAGATGTAAACAGACTCCGTCCTTCCCCACACAGGAATGCTGTTTTTGGCGCCTGCCCCCCTGACATGTCACCCGCAGCTGGAGTCCACTCATCTTCCCCCAACTTTACTATGAAATATTGGCTTTGTCATCCACTTTACAGCATAAATGGATCTTTGTTTCTATTTGTTGTAGTTAGACATCAATTCTCCGGGCGTCAAGGCCCTTGAATCCGATAATAAAAAGATTGCTACAAGAAACCTGGATGGTTTTTCCATATAATATGATACAAAGGATTATAGTTATTTGAATGAATGTCTGAATAACCCCAATTCTTTTATCTTCTTCTTGTTCCAAAATCACTTTATTAGGTACCGCTCATAAAGAACAACCTAGTTTATGATATTTGCAACAATGTATAATAAGTGAAGGTTATTCACATATTAAACAAAATGTTAAGGCGGGATTCGATCCCGGTTTATGACTGTCGGGAATCGAGGGTGTTACCCACTCGTTCACAGACTCTTTATTTCTAATTCTTTAATACTTTTAAACTTATTATATATTTCCTATTGTGCCAAATTTAGCCTTGTATTGATGGAAAATAATTAATATGTTTAATAGTACAAGAGGAAGAATCGCCGAATATCTTTTCTAATAAGGAATCAAAGCTAAAGGCAACGAGATTCTTTATTTGAGAGATATCATCTTGGCTAGCTTTCAGACTATGACGTCCTTCAACAGACTGTTACGTGAATACAACAAACTAGATGACAATTAATCCGCCTTCTACATGCTTTCGGATAAGCATTTTAAGGCACTAATAATACAACAAACTAGAGAAGACATATATACATGTAGATATTTACATAAATAGATATATTTTATAAAATTAACGATTATTATTTAATTTTTTTGCATACAAATTAGTTGTGAAAAAAGAATGAATACTAAGAATGTAGAGAAAGGCAGAAACCATGTGAAACCCGCAAAGATTGCCAAATTAAGATCCATGACATCCTGAATTATACCACTACCTTTTCCCCAATCACAGTTCCTGATAAAAATCAAACACATGCTGAATTAAAAATCCTCTTGGTTCCCTCAAAAGAAACCAAATCATAACCCAGGAAGAATTCAAACAGTTCACCTCCAGCACGTCTACATTACCATTTATATACGGCCTTCCACAAACCTTCAGTCCACCTCAGACCAATTATCACATTACCCCCATTTGCCAAATTCCTCACATCTCATATCTCCCCTTTAATTTAGGAACATTTACTCCATATCCAGCACACACCTTCCTTTCTAACAGAAATTTCTAACCTCACCTCTTCTGACAACTCAGTTATGTATTCCTTTGATGTCACCTCCTTATACCTCAGTCTTCCCATTCCCTCATATTAGGCAGTTTAAAGAGGGTCGGTGGAAGGATGGTCTATACCGTTAGTTTTCGACCGCTACGACCCGGGTTCGATTCCCCATATTGGGCACTTTTTTTAATAAGTAAAAAATGCTCCAATGTCCCCCGATTCTTGCAAAAGTTCAACCCCACCAGCGAGTGCAAGTAACCAAACGGGGCTCTGGAACATTTGTAAGTGCAAATTCGAACTGCTTTTAACATGTGTAGACATGTGGTGCACTTACAGTAAAAGCAGTCGTCAACCTCTACTCACCATGATTATTATGGCCTGTATCACGCGTATTAGGGATAAGCAAAAAAAAAAAGACAGTTTAAGCAATGTTTTATCCAACACAAAAATTTCCCAAACAAATTCAAACAGAATCATACAACTCTGTGATCTATGTCTCCAAATGAACACCTTCTCCTATGACAACGAATGCTACCAACAAATAAGGGGTTCTCCTATGGGCAGCCACTGTGCTGGCAGAGGTCGTTAGGACGGATTTGGACGAGTGGATCAACCAGCGGCACAGGGAAGACATAGTCATATGGAGGAGGTATATTGATGACGTGTTCTGCATATGTTTCAAAAACAGAGAAACCCATATATTACACTCATTACAGAATTATCACCCGAGCATTTCATTCACCGCAGAACAGCACAACTCCATTCCATTTCTGGTTATACTTATCATCATATCCATATCAAGATACCACCACACAGTTTATTACAAAACCACACAGCCCTCGCATACACCCATTTCACATTAAGTTTCCCGACCATTCACAAAATGAAAACAGTGAAAATACAAACAAAACGCCTACACACACTGCCCTCTCCCCATTTTTAAATCCATTGAAAGAAGCAATATATATAACCATTTAATAGCCATGGGCTACCCTAAACACTTCATTAATAGATATACCTATAACCCGAATATTCCTCACCGCCCCCATATATACAGGTCAATATGTTCCATCCCATATTCCTATACTAACATTATAATAGCTAAAACTCTTAGAAAACAAGGAATTTCAGTATATTTCAATAACCCTCCAAACATATTGGCCATAGACTTAGAAACCCAATCACTAAAAATTGCCCTCCTGATCCACTCCTTCAAACTGGCTCTATCTAATCCGTAAAATGCAACAGCTGTAATGCCACATATGTAGGAGAAACTGGCCGCTCCATCTCCATCCGCTTAACAGAACACCAAAGATGCATCAACAATAGAGAAACCAAATATACCAACATATCCATAGTACAGGCCGCACATACTCCAAGTCCATTACATAGGAATAAAAACAAACAACAGCGTCTCTTCCTGGATGCATTAAACATCAATCCAACTCAACAGTATTGACCGAAAAATTGACTTCCCTCCACAGTACCCTGCACATCTATATATATAGAAATGAATGGATGTCTGTCCCCGGGAGGGTTTTAGAATTTAAAAAAAAATCAGAGTTGGGGTTCTAGGTGCTCTCTCTCCCGAACAAATATCCCAAAAATATCAAGATAACAATCAATTAGTAACATTTGTTAAAAGTGTAACTATGAATAAATGTTTACTCACGAAATTTACTCATAGAATTAGGGGGGTCGGTGGAAGGGTGGTCTAAATCATTCGACCTCTACGACCCGGGATCGAATCCCGCATTGGGCACTTTTTTCTAATATATATAAAAAAAATAAATAAAAAATGCTCCAATGGCCCCCGATTCTTGCAAAAGTCCAACCCCACCAGCGAGTGCAAGTAATCAATCGGGGCTCTGGTACATTTTTAAGTGCAAAGTCGAGCTGCTTTTCACATGTGTAGACAAGTGGTGCAATTTCAGTAAAAGCAGTCGCTAACTACCCACCATGATTATTATGACCTGTACCACGTGTACTAGGGGAAAAAAAACTCATAGAATTAACTTTTATATAACAAACTGTAAAAAAATAACATAATAACAGTAGTAATAAAAATATACGATCATGCAGCGACGGAGTGTTCGGGACTGTGGCGTGGGAACACAGCGCTGTTGCCAAATCTCACCTACCAACTCACGATTGGAAATGGCGTAGTTGGAGATCTTACTTTTCAATACGCCCTCGTAAATCACAAGGTAAGCAAAATATTGAATCGTTTTATTTATATATTTTCTATTAAATTATAAAACTATTCTAGAGGCGTAATATTCTTTTTAAAATAAAACAATTTCTACTGTCCTTGACATTATGGATGAACCAGATTCTTCAAATATAAAATATCTTATGTTTTTTTTTTAAAAGAATATTACGCCTCTAGAATAGTTTTATAATTTGATAACAGATGGCGCTCTAGTACATATTTTCTATTATTATTTGCATATAATAAATTATATTAAACTTTAAAATATTTTAAATACATAAATTGTGTTTCCTTTAACCCGGCAGCGGTCGCGCCCTCTTCCATACCTTGAAAGGTCGCGGTGGGTAAAATTTACCCTTCTTTAAAAACATAAAAATATCAACTATTATTCAATATTTTATTGTTATTCTGTGATAGCATAATGTTTTGGGCTTTTATCAAATATAACTATGATCCTGAGTTTTAAAAACGATGTTTCATTCATTTTATTAAATTGATATTAAAACATATCAAAATTTCACCTCTCAGCATATTTTTATAAAGAATACAATTATATGTTGATGATATGTTACAAAATATAAATGTAAATGAAAGTTTATTACTTTTTCTAATTGGATATTAGAGATAGTTTCGCTTTATAGAATTTATAAAAATTATTACGGAGTGTTCCTTACACAAATGTGAAAACCAATACCCGCAATATTGAATAGTTTTCTGTCTGTATTTTCTTTCTTACATTTTTTGAATCAATGTATTTTAAATATTTTTTGACATTATGGATGAACCAGATTCTTCAAATTTAAAATATCTTATGTTTTTTTTTTTCTATTAATTCAAGCTGTATTCCTCCACTTACTGTGAGGATTTTGTCCACCTGACAATTGTGTCTCTCTCTATGGGCCTCTTTCAGAAAATTACATCTTGATTTAACTTCTGACGCATTGCTTTTAGCAATTTTAATAATCTGGGCATTTGTTGTTTCAATATTTAGAAGGGAATAAGCCATGGACCATCTTGTATTTCTAAGACTGTAGCTGTCATTTCGTCAATCACATCTACACCACCCTTTGTCATATTGTAAAACGTGATCATTTTTGGTTTTTCCTATAATCCTGTTGAATCATCTATATTTACACCTTGGTGCATAGTTGAAAGCATCAAAATAACTTTATTCTCTTTAGGCTCTTTGTATGAAAGACGTTTCATTTTACCTAGAGAAAGCCAAAAATATTAGTGTGCACATTTCTACCTCTGCTGATGAAAAAGTCCTTTCTATTTCGTTTTATAGTGACAAATTTGTTAGTATAAAATAATTTAGAAGTTTTAATGCAGAGATAACTGACTGGTGAACCATTTGTAACCTTGCGAGCGGTGATTGGGTCACACAATCGTTCCCCACATCATTTGGACTGTTACTGACATTGTAAGGACCTTCAGGTGAATAAACCTCCAAGTTATAAAACATTTTTTATTCCACAAGATCAAATATTTCAATTCCATATTCATTGTGCTTACTCTGAATATACTGTCTAAAATTTAATTTCCCTTTGAATCCGTCAAGCTTTTCAAATTAGCATCTCTTTCTCTGCTATAGTCTGCTGAATATTCCAAATGTAAATGTCAGTTACTATGTATTTAACTAAGCTGTTATCAACAAATAGATTCCAACAATCTAATATCGATTTGGCATTGTATGCTTCACCCTCTACGCCTGGCAGATGTGTAATAATATTTTCCCCGAAAGTTCGAACATTTTTTAGAGGAAGAGCTTTCTTCCATTTAGTCTTTTTGGTCATTTCCTATATAGTAATTGAAGCTTGGATATTCATTATACTATTATTCTGATAATGTTCAGTGTCTGGATTCCTCTCTTCTATATTATCATCAGTTTCTGATTCTTCATCATCGGGATTTTATATATTATCATCACGAAGAAAATCATCGTTTGAAAACATTTAAATATGAAATAATATAAAAAAGGAAATACAAACATAAATTCTACTTTATTGTGGCAGAATAGACTGTTTTATTACTCTTGGCAGCAAAACCAAACAATAACAAGCCGGAGTGTAACCCGAAACATAATTACGCAAACCAAAACCAAAAGCGATAAAAGGCCGCTCTGGGTAAAAATTACCCAATGACGAGAACTCAAAAGGTCGCACTGGGTAAATTTGACCCAGACATACTGATAAATCGAAAATATGTCGTAAAATTAAAGTTAAAGTCTTATTATAATAATCTTTAGATATATTTAGAAAGGTACTGAGAAGATATTTTGAAAATATTAATTTTTTAATATAGAAATAATTTTTTAAAGTTCCCACTCGGTAATATTTACCCATTGCGACCGCTTTTACGGGTTAAGATTTTTAAAAAAATAATTTAAATTACAAAAAAAAAAACCCAACATTAATGAGTTTGACAAGGTCAGGCGTCAAAAAACTTTTGCAATTATAATTGCCTCGTTCATTTTATAAAATATTTGAATTTATGTAAATATCAACATGTATATATGTCTTCTCTAGTTTCTTGTATTCACAAGTAACAGCCTGTTGAAGGACGTCATAGTCTGTGCCAAGATTATATCTCTTTAATAAAGAATCTTGTCGCCGTTAGCTTTTATTCCTTCTTAGAAATATGTTTTAAAATTAAATATTTTGGAATAAATAGGTAATTATAAAAAAGAACCAAAAAGGGCATCTCCTTATCGGGCAAGTGAAAGTTGCTGATGGCTTGCGCCATCTATCGGTATAAATATCACTTTAAGAACGAAATACTTGATTGATTTTTACTTATATCACTTCATTGATTTTTAATTAATCCAGAATTGGACAAATACCCATTCTTGATTGATAAAGAAAAGCTAACCATGTACGCGTTTCGGGCTGTTGGCCCTCATCAGCGTGGTGCAAGCTGTACCTCAACGACCAAAAAAAACCCGAAACGCGTACGTAGTTAGCTTTTCTTGATCAGTCCGAAACGCGTACGTAGTTAGCTTTTCTTGATCAGTCCGAAACGCGTACGTAGTTAGCTTTTCTTGATCAGTCCGAAACGCGTACGTAGTTAGCTTTTCTTGATCAGTCCGAAACGCGTACGTAGTTAGCTTTTCTTGATCAGTCCGAAACGCGTACGTAGTTAGCTTTTCTTGATCAGTCCGAAACGCGTACGTAGTTAGCTTTTCTTGATCAGTCCGAAACGCGTACGTAGTTAGCTTTTCTTGATCAGTCCGAAACGCGTACGTAGTTAGCTTTTCTTGATCAGTCCGAAACGCGTACGTAGTTAGCTTTTCTTGATCAGTCCGAAACGCGTACGTAGTTAGCTTTTCTTGATCAGTCCGAAACGCGTACGTAGTTAGCTTTTCTTGATCAGTCCGAAACGCGTACGTAGTTAGCTTTTCTTGATCAGTCCGAAACGCGTACGTAGTTAGCTTTTCTTGATCAGTCCGAAACGCGTACGTAGTTAGCTTTTCTTGATCAGTCCGAAACGCGTACGTAGTTAGCTTTTCTTGATCAGTCCGAAACGCGTACGTAGTTAGCTTTTCTTGATCAGTCCGAAACGCGTACGTAGTTAGCTTTTCTTGATCAGTCCGAAACGCGTACGTAGTTAGCTTTTCTTGATCAGTCCGAAACGCGTATGTGGTTAGCGTTTCTTGATTAATCAAGAATGGATATTGATTTGATCTGTTTTGTTTAAAGATAATATATCAGTGATATTACTTTACTATTTTGATTCGAAACAAATCGAACGTTTTATCATCATTGATTAAAGGCTTTGTTTATAATGTGTGCAAGAATTGTGGAATAATAAAATAATTATAGTAGCGTCAAATTTCGTATCTTTTATTTTTCATTTAAAGATATCTAAATATATAAAGTGCAATTTTTTATAAAATACTAGCGGATGTACCCGGCTTCGCCCGGGTTTTACCCGAGTAAAGGTTTGTCTAACGAACATTTGTTAAAACAATTCTCTATAAACTTATATATAAAAAAAGATATATTTTGATAATTTGAAACTCGTAAATTTGAATCTCTCGATAAAGTGAAATTTTTTCCCGGTCCCTGTGTGCCGTGTCATCCTGAATTTTGTCTTTCCTGATTTTCTACATTACAAAATAATCGTTTTATCTAGTGAACATTTTTTCCCGGTCCCTTGAAAAATACTCGATAAGTTGAATAAAATCAATATTAATTGGTTCCCTCGGTAATTGGAAGTTAAAGGTATAGTATTTTTGCCTTGGAATTGTATCATTATTCTTGTCTCAAATAAATTGCCGTGTCATCCTGAATTTTGTCTTTCCTAATTTTCTACATTACAAAATCATCGTTTTATCTAGCGAACATTTTTTCCCGGTCCCTTGAAAAATACTCGAAAAGTTGAATAAAATCAATATTAATTAGTTCCCTCGGTAATTGGAAGTTAAAGGCCTGATATCTTTGCCTTGGAATTGTATCATTATTCTTGTCTCAAATAAATTGCCGTGTCATCCTGAGATAATCTTACTTTTGATAAATAATCTTTAAGATAATAAACTTAGTGATAATAAAACTTATAGATAAAAAAACTTGTTATCATCGTCGCAATGGTGGCGCTGCTTGCGAGTTAAATCTACAAATCTGCAAATAACTCTAAGGATATTCAAGATATTCAAGAAATTATTTTTCAGAAACCTTCCCAGTACTATACTAAATAACTTCCTAAAGTTTCATGGCGTTCAAATGAGTGGTTTGGTCAGGCATAAAGGACAGACACACACACACACACATACATTCCTGCCTGCGAGTCCGTCGACCGCTCCCTCGGCCACCGATACTGGAGCTGTCGTTCCATCAGGCCCCTCATTAGAGAGGCCTTCAACATCATCGGACGGCCCCCTGACCTGCAGGCTTGGATCTTCGGCGGGTCCGGCCTTGAGGACGACGCCCTCTCCATCCTGGCGTCGGCAAAGCTGCGCGTTTATCGCCACTTTGTCCAGGTTGGGCTCGGAGAAGCGGTGGAGGACCCGCTCATCGCCTGGTCCAGGACCCTCCAGCGTCGAGGTTTCCTATCTTCATCCCCCTTGTAAAATATGTGTAATATATATGTAAATATTTCATTCATTCTTTATGTAATATATTTCTTTTTCTTCTCTTTCTCTCTTTCGTTGCTAAAATGATGTAAAATTGTCTAGATGACAATAAATAATTTTTAATTGTCACACACACATACATTCATTTATATATATATAGATTTAAACGACATTTCCATCATGAAATTTCATTATTTAAAAACTATGAACTTAATAAATAAAAAAAGTTGAGTTGCTTAGGCATTGAGAATGTGAATTACAAATATAAATCCACCAAATGCCGCCGTGAGGCGCTGGCGCTGCCGTAACTGTGACGAGTAGTTAAACAAATTGGTAAATAAAATTAAAACGGATATTGATTTCAAATTAAATTCCAGACAGAAACCTTCTCGGTATTCTGAAAGTTAAAGTTGAGTTCAGTATACTGAACGACTTCCCAAAGTTTCATGGCGATCTGATGAGTGGATTGGTCAGGCATAAAGGACAGACACACACACAGACAGATAGACAGACATACATTCATTTATATATATATATAGATTAGCAGTAATTAAACGTAACAGTAAGAAAATGTTGATTTTAATATATGTAAATAGAGTCTCTTAAGAAAGACCACCTAAAAATATGACTCAACTTGTTTCTCCTGTAGGTGGTCTCTCATTGGAGATTCTAATTGATATTAAAGAATCTCTAATAGACCTTTAATAAGAGACTGCCTCTTGGAGAGACGGGTTAAGCTACGATTTTAGGCATCTTCTCAATGGAAGCTCTACTGTATCTACCTTTTCACACTGTTTGGCTTAATAAATGCCATTTTAACCATTTTAAATGTGTATCAATCCAGTCTATTTTTTAAAAAATATTTTATAGGCAAAATCACTTCATTTCAATTCATAGGGAATTCTTAACTTTTTTTTTGTCTTCATTCAGCTTACTTTCTATTATATTTTAAGCCATTGTTCCATTATACATATTTAATACCGTTTACACTGTTTTTACTTTCAAAAATGTCATTAATAATTTGAATACAGACACATTGAAAACCTGCTTAATAATGATGATAATTTTTAATAAAAATTTTAATGGAATTTGGGAAATAAAACGAAACGAAAAAAGGAAATCTGACAAAAAATAGCTTTATAACTTTCCCCAAAGTTCTAAATGGTCAAATAGCAAGTGGCTATATAAATAAAGTTATAGACAAAGATAAAATATAGATTTTAAAATTTTTTTTTTTTACTTAATTTTAATGCATTGTAAATTCTTCATCTTCAGAGTCATTGGTAGTTATGTGGAAAATTTGGTGACATTTGGTTAAGTAGTTTCTGAGTTTATCGATAAACAGACAGACAAATTTTGATTTTTATATATATAAAGATAATACAGAGATAGTAAACCAGAGTGCTGAAAACATAAAAGATTAATTAATATTTAATTTAAAAAGGTTTTCAAACTAATAATTAGATAGAAACCTTTCTGGTAGTATATTAAACAATTTCTCAAAGTGTTAAATTGCGATGAAATGAGTAGTTTGGTCCGGCATAAAGAAGAGACATATACCCATTTTTTTCTATATGCATGATAATATTTAGAGCAGATTGTTGAATTATAACAGATAAATTAGAATATTTATCTTGATTATTTTTAGGCGTAAAGTTATTTCAAAAATTTTATTTGCTAGAAACCTTCCCAGTACTATACTAAATAACTTCCCAAATTTTCATGGCGTTCCAATGAGTGGTTTGGTCAGGCATAAAGGACAGACAGACATACATACATTCATTTTTATATATATAGATAACTTTCACTATTAATCTTCAACCTATAATAGAAACATATAAGTTATTTGGCCAATTCTGGAATAATTAAAAATCAACGAATAGTTTATATTTATTCCGATAGATGGCGCAAGCCATCAGCTACTTTCAGTTTCCCGATAAGGAGATGTCCTTTTTAAATTTATGAACCTTATCCCAGTACAATATATCACATTTGTACTCGGTAAATATAATTATCTAAAAGTCGCTCGAAAGAAAATCAGGTTAAATACATTTTAACGATTTTTGTAGATTTTAATATAATAAATAAAAAAAATTGTATCAAATCTGTACCACAGAAATCTATATATATATATATATAAATGAATGTCTGTGTGTCTGTGTGTGTATCCTCTATGGATTCAAAAACCATACATCCAATCGCCGTGAAATTTTGGGATATTACTAGGCATATCCCCGGAAAGGTTTACGAAAAATAATTTCTTGAATATCTTTAATATCCTTAGAGTTATTTACAGATTTGTAGCTTTAACTCGCAAGCAGCGCCACCATTGAGACCGAGATAGGCTTAAGTTTTGGTCCACACCTGATGACCTTGGGTCTTTCAGGGCTAATATATTAAGTAAAACTAATTCAAATATTAGTGCTTTAGTGCTATCTCCTTGAGGTTACCGATTTAAAAGTTTAAATAATTATATATATATATATTTAAATATTAAATACTATATTATATACCGTATATATATATATATATATACGGTATATATATATATTATATAATCTAAAAATGCAAATATTTTATTTTATTTTAAAAACATATATTTTATTTTTCATTCATTGACTGTTATACATTTTTGACCATATATTCAAAATAATAGCACTTTAATTATTGTTGTTGTAAATATGTAAAGTGAACCCTACCTTTTCTAATGAAAATCACGAATATAGAATTCATTTTCTAAATTTTATATTACTGTGATATAAATAATTTATGTATATTTTTACTTCAAGAGATTCAAAATAAAAATCAGCTTGAAAGGTAAATAATAATTTTTATTTTTCCACGACTGCACCTCTTTTCAACAATCAAACACACAAAAAATTTCTAATCTATAACATATATATACCGATTTAAAAGTTTATTTTCTAATTTTAGATTGTATAAGAAACATATTTTATTTTAAGTATTGTACTTTATTTTAAAAAGTCTAAATAATTGTGCAAGACGATATATCTATCTATATATATATAAAAATGAATCGCCGTGAAATTTGGGATATTATTTAGGTGTATCCCCGGAAAGGTTTACGAAAAATAATTTCTTGAATATCTTGAATATCCTTAGAGTTATTTGCAGATTTGTACATTTAACTCGCAAGCAGCGCCACCAAGAAACCTCGCGGGTGACCTCCGGGAACTACGTACATCTTCCATAAACGACACCGTGAATTTATTAGTTTCAATTATCGAAATCTACTTATCGAGTTATTTTAAGGGCCCGGGAAAAAATGTTCACTAGATAAAACGATGATTTTGTAATGTAGAAAATTAGGAAAGACAAAATTCAGAATGACACGGCACACAGGGACCGGGAAAAAATGATCACTTTATCAGTTTCAAATTATCAAAATATATCTATTTCATTTTATAAGTTTATAGAGAATTGTTTTAACAAATGTTCGTTAGACAGACCTTTACTCGGGTACCGATTAATATTGATTTTGTTCAACTTATCGAGTATTTTTCAAGGGACCAGGAAAAAAATGTTCACTCTATCGAGAGATTCGTTAGACAAACCTTTACTCGGGTAAAACACGGGCGAAGCCGGGTACATCCGCTAGTACTGTATATTTGAAGTAACATGCATTAGAAAACTTTAATCGACTTGGAGCATCATTGGATTATTCAATATACAGTTACGAGCGTCATGCGTTTTTCATCTCTTAATTCTTCAGTTTTCATCTCTGTCACCGTTTGCTTTTTTTTGGAATGGCGCTCTCCTATTGGTTGTTGGTTGGCTACGATCACGCCACCTTTGCCCCCCCCCCCCACTCGCTTTTTCGTCTTTGTAACTATTGTGTTGGAGCGGGTCGCTCCTTAAATAAATGCATATATTAGTTAATAACTAAATGGAATCCTCTCTTTCTTTTTCCCAGTAAGAGACGCCTACGGAAGCCAACAGTACATAGACAGATAAAGCACATAGGCTAAAGTTATTAACTAAAATATGCATTTATTTAAGGCGCCAATTTATAATTGTAACAAATAGTATTTGAATAAAAACATTCAATCGGGTAAAACACGGGCGTTGCCATTCGGCTAGTTCCTATATAGATGGCACCTTCTATTGACGGCTAACACAAGTAGCTGCTACAGAAGTGAGAATACTTAGAAATAATACAACATCTATGTATAACAAACATTAAGAGGCGAATGTTTCACAAATAAATCAATATTATGTCCATAGTTTTCTTAAATACCATTTCTAAAATTCCACCCTTCAGTGTAGCATATAAAAGCAGAATGATCCAATACAGTATTAGAGCTCTAAAGAAGCGGTCTGGTAGATTAAATTGGAGAAACCGCTGGGAGGGTTCATCACTGATGAGCCAAGCCCTCCCAATTATTTTTTCATCGCAGTAAGGACAGTAGAAAAGCTTGATTTATTTGTGAAAAGAAACATTCCCGTCTTAATGTTTTCATTTGTTATATACTTAGAATTATTCAATGATCTGTGTATATAGGATTCATATAATCTACTGTTCTAATATTATCTCTTCCTTCCTCTAGACCAAATCCTTGTTCTCAATACGAGGTAGCTGGGGACATCTTCAGGAATCTAGACGTTAATTAAATAAATTTATCAGCAAACAGTTGCACATGAATTCCATTTTCTTCTTGCAACGATAGGAATGTCCTATTCTAAAAAGAAGCATTTGATTTCCCAATCTATTAAGATATATTTTAAAATAATATCAAACACTAGCGGATGTACCCGGCTTCGCCCGGGTTTTACCCTAGTGAAAGTTTACCTAACCAGTATTTGATAAAAATTATTTTTCGAGCATACATCCACTCTCAACTTAAACTTTTTTATAAAGATAAGCTGTACCCGTTCACACGTTGCTGTGTTTGTACAAAAAGGCAGTTTTGATACCTCAAACATAATTTATTTATGATAAAATGTATACAATACATCAAAATGAAAATTAATAATGAAATTATCCCTACATATAAGTCATTTGAATATAACATATGTACAAAACATAGATATACATAGTTAATGGTAGAATAAACATGCTTCTTCATTTGTGATATTAAACAATATTGCAAACGAATTTCAATTGAACAACAATTTTGTAATTATTAAATATTATCATGAAATGAATAATATTTGATTATTGATGGTGAAATTTATCTTAGTAGTGCTTGTAAATATACAACATTTTTTGTTTTCCTATCTGGTGCAAGAACAAATAAATTTGATGGTTTTCCAACTCGTGAACACCCAACGTACAGCTATCCATGTGAGAAGCATGGATTTATCAAATTTAATCCACATACTTGCAATGAGTGTCCTTGTGCTTTTTTAATGGTCATTGCAAAGGCTAGTCGTACAGGAAACTGTAAACGTCTGAATTCAAATGGAGTATCCATTGGTATCATAGGAATGCGCGGTAGCAATACATGTTCCCCTTGATATTTTCCATTTAAAATGGTTGCCTCAATTATGTTATTCATTAATTTTTTACTGATAGCCTAGTCCCATTGCATAGTCGCGGTGGATTTATATTTCGTAGAAGGATGATTGGGGAACCAATTTTCAAAGATAAAATATACGGTGGCACATTCCTGGTAGTTCCAATGAATTTAAAGATTCTATTGGATAATTAACGATTCATCGGGATTGTCAACAGTATCTATAGATTTATATGTTGTTTCTTCTTCAGGTATTTTAATTTGAATTGTGAATTTAAATTCACATCAATGTTTTTGGCTGACAATATATCACGCTTACTAACCCAATGATTATTTTTATAATTCTGCGATAAATTTGGAAAAATTTGGCAATCCGCATATTGGTCTTTAAATATATTTTATCCACATATCGCCATAACACTGATGATTTTAGACATGCATTCAATTCATCTGCAGGTATTGAACGTGGTATAACTGGCAGAGTTTGTCGAAAATCACCAGCTAGCAAATTGAGTGCACCACCAAAGAGTTGCTCATTTCCTCTCAAATCTTTTAATGTACGATTGAGTGCTTCCAAAGATTTCTTGTGTGCCATGGTGCATTCATCCCATATTATAAGCTGACATGATCTTAGTACTTTTCCCATCCCAGACTATTTGCTAATATTACATGTTGGAGTTTCAATTACCTGCATATTTAATGGCAATTTCAACGCTGAATGTGCTGTTCGACCACCGTCCAAAAGAGTTGCTGCAATACTAGATGATGCAATAGCCACCGTGACGTCACGACCAATGAGAAGGCAAGTTCCAGCCTATCTCCGTCGCAATGGTCGCGCTGCTTGCGAGTTAAAGCTACAAATCTGCAAATAACTCTAAGGATATTCAAGATATTCAAGAAATTATTTTTCGAAAACATTTCCGGGGATATACCTAATAATATCCCAACATTTCACGGTGATTGGATGTATGCTTTTGAATCTATAGAGTACACACAGACAGACATTCATTTATATATATATATATAGACTAGCGGATGTACCCGGCTTCGCCCGGGTTTTACCCGAGTAAAGGTTTGTCTAACGAACATTTGTTTAAAACAATTCTCTATAAACTTATAAAAAAATAATAGATATATTTTGATAATTTGAAACTCGTAAATTTGAATCTCTCGATAAAGTGATCATTTTTCCCCGGTCCCTGTGTGCCGTGTCATTCTGAATTTTGGCTTTCCTAATTTTCTACATTACAAAATCATCGTTTTATATAGTGAACATTTTTCCCGGTCCCTTGAAAAATACTCGAAAATAATAGATATATTTTGATAATTTGAAACTCGTAAATTCGAATCTCTCGATAAAGTGATAATTTTTTCCCGGTCCCTGTGTGCCGTGGCATTCTGAATTTTGGCTTTCCTAATTTTCTACATTACAAAATCAGCGTTTTATCTAGTGAACATTTTTTCCCGGTACCTTGAAAAATACTCGAATATATTTTGATAATTTGAAACTCGTATATTTGAATCTCTCGATAAAGTGATCATTTTTTCCCGGTCCCTGTGTGCCGTGTCATCCTGAATTTTGTCTTTCCTAATTTTCTACATTACAAAATCATCGTTTTATCTAGTGAACATATTTTCCCGGTCCCTTGAAAAATACTCGATAAGTTGAATAAAATCATGGTCGTTTATGGAAGATGGACGTAGTTCCCGGAGGTCACCCGCGAGGCTTTTTTCTTGTCTACATTGCACAGCTGTGTAACCAACTCTGCCCCCGCGCGCCAGGACCTCTTGATCCCTCTGATTGGTCGGTGGGAACTTGGCCAACCGGCCGGCGGCCGGACTACATTTTTTCGGTGGGGGGCAGACCTAAGCCTATCTCCGTCGCAAGGTGGCGCTGCTTGCGAGTTAAAGCTACAAATCTGCAAATAACTCTAAGGATATTTAAGATATTCAAGAAATTATTTTTTTGTAAACCTTTCCGGGGATACACCTAATAATATCCCAAAATTTCACGGCGATTGGATGTATGGTTTTTGAATCCATAGAGGACACACACACAGACACACAGACATTCATTTATATATATATATAGATAATCCAAATTGTGTCTTATCATTAACTTGGCTGATGTTAGTCCATGAGGTGTAGTATGCGTGAAAAATTGGGTATGAGGCAGCGTAGTTACAATATTATTTATTCTTCCATAATAATTGTTTAGTGTCTGTACCATTGACCATGGTACAATTGACTTGTGATTCAAAATTAAAAAATATGTTCTGTAAAAAAAATCTACTTATATATTTGCCTTATTCTGTCTGTTTGTCTGTTTGTTTGTCTGAAGCTCACGGATGGGATTTTTCATAACCATCGGTGGTTCAGTGGTAGAATGCTCGCCTGCCACGCGGGCGGCCCAGGTTTGATTCCCGGCCGATGCATTTTTTTTTTTTTACAATTTTTAAAACTCATTTATATATTATACAAGAATGACATCCACGGCGCCAATTTATAATTGTGACGAATAGTATTTGAATAAAAGCATTTAATCGGGTAAAACCCGGGCGTTGCCCGGGTCATTCGTATATAATAATTGTATAAACGAATGCAAGACAAAATCACCGCGAATGTTTCTTTTTTTTTAAAGGCAATTTCTTTTTAAGGCAATTATCGTTATTTATCGTTAATTTTTGTTTCGATTTTATTGAAAAAAAAACGATATGGTGCCTTTAAAAAATGATCTTTATTACTATGCAGTTTTCTATTTAGTCAATATACCTAAGTTCATGTTGCAAATGTAATTATCTCTATCGATTTAGTAGGTGAAATGCAAAAAAAAAATCGACATGATGAAATCTTTATGAAAATTCACATTTTTATCTTTATATTTTCAAGACACACACAGTTTGGGGCGGGACGTTTCACAAGAGAGACATCCACGGCGCCAATTTATAATTGTAACGAATAGTATTTTAATTAAAACATTTTAAAAACACACAGTTTGGAACGGGACGTTTCACAAGAGTGACATCCATGGCGCCAATTTATAATTGTAACGAATAGTATTTGAATTAAAACGTTTTTAAAATATATACGCACTCGGGTAAAACCCGGGCGTTGCCCGGGCCATTCGTCTAGTATATATATACTAGCGAACCCGGCCACGCGTTGCTGTGGCTAAATTGTAATATGTTAAATTAACATTATACTAAACTATTCAGTACAGTAAAGTTAATATTCACTTATAAAGATAAAAATGTTTTAGCCGATCTAAAGCCCTACGGGATTGAGAATGGAACGTTACGTTAAAATTTGAAAGTGATTTTTATATATATAGATAATATAGCCCTTCATTGTAATCATTGAATATTATCACTGCATTAAATAAATGTCAGTGAACTCGTTTATATGTATTGTTTTTTGTTTTCGAGATATTCTAATAGAACGTTCTCACATTTTTTGTAAAATATTTATATATGCACAAACACAGAATATACAAATATGTCTTAAAATTCGCTATAATTATTGCTATAAATATTATTTTAAAATAATTCGCCTGAAATCGTCCGGGTAGTATACAAAACAACTTCCCAAAGTGTCATGGCAAACATCTAAAATAAAATAATACTTTTAATACTTTGCTACAATATTAAAAAGAGGGGGGCTTAGGTGTTTAAAATGTAAAATGTGCTCTAAAAGTATTACATAGAGCCTTCATAACAAACATATTTAAAATAAACCAATCAAAATATAATAATGCTGTAAAAACAGACCTTGCTACAATAATATAAAAGAAATGAAAATAAAAAAAGACACCCACGCTGAGCCTCGAACCTAGGTTTGTTACAAATATTATAAAAAAATTGTTTATGTTAATTTTTATTTTAAAAAGCCTACATTTTAAATAAAATAATATTTTTAATAATTTGCTACAATAATATAAAAGAAATGAAAAAAAAAATAGAATTTATTTTTAGTTTCAAAATAAGATCATAGATGGCAGCATAATATATACATTTTTCTATTTCAATTAAAACCTATAAATTCAAAAATTTTCATCAAAATTTTCAAATATAATTTAGTTTTATAAAGTATTAAACAGTAATATTAATTAAATAATTAGTTATATCAATTGTTTTGTTAATTACCCAATAGGCATATTCTAGAAATGATGGAGGATGGCCGAAACATTTGTATTATCTATTTTCCGATATTTGAAATACCAATTATTTTTTCTTGTAAACCTCAATGGAGGTTTCTTTTAAGAGTAAAAATAGTATATACACCAATAAGTTGGTGGATGAGAGGGTAACAAGCTCGATTCCCGAGAGTCATGAACCGGGATTGAATCCCGCGTTAAAATATTTTTTAATATGTGAATAACCTTCACATATTATTCACTGTTTCAATTATCATAAACTAAGTTGCTCTTGCTGAGCGGTACCAATTAATGTGATTTTGAACCAACCAGTTCGTTAGCTTTGCGCAGAGGCGATATCGTAGCCAGTGAGGAACTTCCGAGGCGCGATTATTGCTAGTTTATTTATTTCAACACACAAACGCGATATCCCGGCTAGGGATAATTGCGTCTATTTACATTTTTTTTTAAACAGAAACAGTTATAAAATTTTTACAAAAAAAAGAAATCGAAATAAAAAGAGAAAAAAAATATATATATATATATTTATACTAGACGAATGACCCGGGCAACGCCCGGGTTTTACCCGATTAAATGTTTTTATTCAAATACTATTCGTTACAATTATAAATTGGCACCGTGGACGTCACTTTTGTGAAACGTCCCGCTCCAAACTTTACAGTCAGATTAGTTACGATAGACACATGTTAAAGACAGTGAGTCCCAGATATTTTAATGACAGGGTACAGTAGTTGTTGGAAGCGAGGCACAAATATTTTATTGACAAGGTACTGTAGTTAAAGAGAATGAGACAAAAACATTTCATTGATATAAGGTACAATAGTTGAAGACGGCGAGAAACAGATATTTAATTGACAGGGTACAGTAGTTGAAGATAGAGAGTCACAGATATTTTATTAAAAGGTTACAGTGGTTATAGATGGCAAGGCAGAGAGAAACCTTATTGACAGAGCTACAGTTGTTAACGACGGTGAGGCACAGATATTTTAAAGACAGAGTACAGTAGGTAAAAACAACGAGGCACAGATTTTTATTGACAGAGCTACAGTTGTTAACGACGGTGAGGCACAGATATTTTAAAGACAGAGTACAGTAGGTAAAAACAACGAGGCACAGATTTTTTATAGACAGAGTACAGTAGGTTAAAACAACGAGGCACAGATATTTTATAGACAGAGTACAGTAGGTAAAAACAACGAGGCACAGATTTTTATTGACACAGTACAGTAGGTTAAAACAACGAGGCACAAATATTTTATAGACAGAGTACAGTAGGTAAAAACAACGAGGCACAGATTTTTATTGACACAGTACAGTAGGTTAAAACAACGAGGCACAAATATTTTATAGACCGAGTACAGTAGGTAAAAACGAGGCACAGATTTTTATTGACACAGTACAGTAGGTTAAAACAACGAGGCACAAATATTTTATAGACAGAGTACAGTAGGTAAAAACAACGAGGCACAGATTTTTATTGACACAGTACAGTAGGTTAAAACAACGAGGCACAAATATTTTATAGACAGAGTACAGTAGGTAAAAACAACGAGGCACAGATATTTTATTGACAGAGTACAGTAGGTAAAAACAACGAGGCACAGATTTTTATTGACACAGTACAGTAGGTTAAAACAACGAGGCACAGATTTTTATTGACAGAGTACAGTAGGTTAAAACAACGAGGCACAGATATTTTATTGACAGAGTACAGTAGGTTAAAACAACGAGGCACAGATTTTTATTGACACAGTACAGTAGGTTAAAACAACGAGGCACAGATTTTTATTGACAGAGTACAGTAGGTTAAAACAACGAGGCACAGATATTTTATTGACAGAGTACAGTAGGTTAAAACAACGAGGCACAGATATTTTATAGACAGAGTACAGTAGGTTAAAACAACGAGGCACAGATATTTTATTGACAGAGTACAGTAGGTTAAAACAACGAGGCACAGATATTTTATAGACAGAGTACAGTAGGTTAAAACAACGAGGCACAGATATTTTATTGACAGAGTACAGTAGGTTAAAACAACGAGGCACAGATATTTTATAGACAGAGTACAGTAGGTTAAAACAACGAGGCACAAATATTTTATAGACAGAGTACAGTAGGTTAAAACAACGAGGCACAGATTTTTATTGACACAGTACAGTAGGTTAAAACAACGAGGCACAGATTTTTATTGACAGAGTACAGTAGGTTAAAACAACGAGGCACAGATATTTTATTGACAGAGTACAGTAGGTTAAAACAACGAGGCACAGATATTTTATTGACAGAGTACAGTAGGTTAAAACAACGAGGCACAGATATTTTATTGACAGAGTACAGTAGGTTAAAACAACGAGGCACAGATATTTTATTGACAGAGTACAGTAGATAAAAACAACGAGGCACAGATATTTTATTGACAGAGGTACAATAGTTGAAAAGAACGAGACACAGAGTGGCATCGGGTCGGTGACAATGCCACAACACCAACTGATAAGCGTCCACTTAGAGACCATGGTGTCGGGCTAATGGCCCTCGTTAGTCTAGGGCGGACTTTATTCCATGAGATCCACACGGGATCTAATGGAATCCTCACAATCTACCAAAGAGGTGTTTTGCTGGCAATGTGGCTGAGCCAAATCTATTTGCAAAGCATAGATGGAAAATTTGCCGGGAGGAAATTAATCCATGGAAGCAATGGTCGCCTCTCCCGTCAAAATAAAACGTCAGAATCCGACGCCATCCACCATGGCAACTAGCGGCATCGGGTCGGTGACAAAGCCACAACACCAACTTTGGCAAACTGATAAGCGTCCACTTAGGTCCACAGAGGTTCAGTAGTTAAAAATAACAAGAAACTGATATTTTTTATTGACACAGGTACAGTAGTTAAAAAGAGCGAGGCAGAGATATTTTATTGACAGGGTACAGTAATTATAGACAGCGAAGTAAAGATAATTTATTAACAAGATACAGTAGTTGAAAACGGTGAGGTACAGATATTTAATTGACAGAGTAATGTTGTTAAAGAAAGCAAGGTACAGATATTTTTTCAAAGGGTACAGTAGTTGAGGAGTGTGAGTCACAGATATTTTATTGACAGGGTACAGTAGTTGATGACAGTAGTTGAAGACAAGGCACATACTTAATTGACAGGGTATAGTAGTTGATGACAGTAGTTGAAGACAAGGCACATACTTAATTGACAGGGTACAATAGTTAAAGACAGTGCGGCACAGAAATTTTATTGACAGTGTACAATAGATGAAGACCGCGAAAAACAGATATTTTAGTGACAGAGTACAAAAGTTGAAAAGCGCGAGACAAAGATATTTTATTGAATAAGTTACACTAGTAGAAGATAGCTAGTCCCAGATATTTTAATGACAGGGTACAGTAGTTGTTGGAAGCGAGGCACAAATATTTTAATGACAAGGTACTGTAGTTAAAGAGAATGAGACAAAAACATTTCATTGATATAAGGTACAATAGTTGAAGACGGCACAAAACAGATATTTAATTGACAGGGTACAGTAGTTGAAGATAGCGAATCACAGATATTTTATTGACAGAGGTACAGTAGTTGAAGATAGCGAATCACAGATATTTTATTGACAGAGGTACAGTAGTTGAAGATAGCGAATCACAGATATTTTATTGACAGAGGTACAGTAGTTGAAGATAGCGAATCACAGATATTTTATTGACAGAGGTACAGTAGTTGAAGATAGCGAATCACAGATATTTTATTGACAGAGGTACAGTAGTTGAAGATAGCGAATCACAGATATTTTATTGACAGAGGTACAGTAGTTGAAGATAGCGAGGAACAGATATTTTATTAAAAGGTTACAATAGTTGAAGAGAGCGGAGCACAGATATTTTATTGACAGAGTTACAACAGTTGAAGACACCGAATCATATATATCTTATTGACAGAGGTAGGGTAGTTAAAGACAGTGAGTCCCAGATATTTTAATGACAGGGTACAGTAGTTGTTGGAAGCGAGGCACATATATTTTATTGACAGGGTACGGAAGTTAAAGAGAGTTTTACAAAGACATTTCATTGATTGAAGGTACAATATTTGAAGACGGCGAGAAACAGATATTTTATTGACAGAGAAACAGTAGTTGAAAACAACGAGGCACAGATATTAATTGTTTTAATAATTAAAGAGAGAGCTTTATATTATAATAACCTATTAATAATAACACATACACTCACTCATAGACAAACTTAAGGAAGTTGTAATTTTCAGCATGTATATCGGGATTCAGACAATAACTCTGAAAGATATTACAGTGACCTTTATTGAAGACACATGAGATAACTAAATATTTACCAATCTTTCATATTTCTTGTTACAACTCCTCAAAAGATTTCACAAATTTGTGATTCCATACATGAAGTTTAATTTTTCAGGAAGGATATATATTGTTGCATCATGATTAATGCTCATATTTAAAAATATATATATATAATATTATTTTCCATATATTTCAAATCTAAATGTTTTATTTATTTATTTTTATAAAACAGAATAATATTATGAAATATTATGTACTATAAAATAATTTGTATTCTGATACACTGAACACCCAACCTGCTTTAAACTTTGATGTGAAAAATAAAGAGATATTCTAGGTGTTACCTAAAAATATAGTTGTCTTATTATTTCCTGGTTTAACCTTGTAGGATGGTTGAGACACGTTCTGGAAAGATGCAAGACACGTCTGAGGAGAGAATCAAGACTGAAGATTCTGCTAAACCGCAGCCTGGTGCAACAAATGGTGGAGATGCTGGGTATTTTAGGAGGGTTTAAGTAGAGGACAAAAGAGTATTTTTTCTTCAACCCTCCAAAAATCAAATTAATTTTATTCTCTTCTTCCATTTGGGGGTCGACCTTGTTGCATAGTACAAGAATATCCTCTGCAAACCTGATTTCCGATTCATTCCACTGCAGCATTCTGTTTAGCCTCATTTTCATTTCTTTTTGTTGGCGTCTGAGGCAAAATCCTAAATTAGACGGCCCTTGAAATTTTCCCATCTGATGAAACTTATCTTGTGTAGGCCCAGCCAGATTTTGACGCTACCAATCATATTAATGGGGTCAAGACAACTGCATCTCGACCAAAACTTCAAATGAACGAAAGAAAATATTATACAAGGCCTCGCCTCTATGCGGATGTTTGTAATGACACACGAACGAATATTCCTACACGGAATAGATATTCCGTGTTGGAAGATTTAAACTAAGTGTCGCGCCTGAGTCCGTCAATTAAATCACGTCAATTATAAATGGAATTAGAAAGTTGGACCCTTGGTAAAAAATTAATATTAATGTGGACAAGATAGGTTTATGTGATTGCTTGATTGATACAGGCGCCGACATTTCAGTGGTCGACCTAAGAACAGCACTTTTTACAGGCCGTGACATAAATAGTATCACGAAGACGTGTTCTGGACCCGATGGAAAAAAATAGATATGGTAGGTAACATTATTTTGGATTTAAAAATTGACGAGACTGAATTATCACACGAATATTTAGTAATAAACCCGCACCAACGAACTCTTATTCTTGGACGAGATGTACTTGAAAAAATAAATGCGAAAATTGAAACAAGAAAACAAGAAATAATGAAATACGATCTGACGAATAATCATGACATAAGCAATTATGAAGTGAAAAATAAAAAGCGTTAAATATACTGTAATACCTGAACTGTCTATTAGATTGATTAAGGCCTCAATAGAAGCAGAGGATGGCGAATATGTCATCGAAGAGAACGACAAAATGACTCAAACAAATGGTCTTCAATTGGCAAGAAGTTTACTTAAGGAAAATTCATATCTGGATAACGAACCCTTATCTATAAGAATTTTCAATAATAAATGGTAAATTTTATAGGAAATATTTTCACAGTTAGTACATATAAATGTAAAATCTCTCTATATATAATAACTAGCGGATGTGTACCCGGCTTCGCCCGGGTTTTATCCGAGTGAAAGTTTGCCTAACGAATATTATTTTGATAATGATGATAATAATATTCATTACATTATCTATATATATAAAATTGAATGTCTGTCTGTCTGTCTGTTTGTCTGTACTCTATAGATTCAAAAACCATACATCCAATCGCCGTGAAATTTTGGTATATTATTAGGTATATCACCGGGAAGGTTTTTGAAAAATAATTTCATGAATATCTTGAATATCCTTAGAGTTATTTGCAGATTTGTAGATTTAACTCGCAAGCAGCGCCCCCATTGTGACGATGATAACAAGTTTTCTTATCACTAAGTTTGTTATCTTAAATATTATTTATCAAAAGTAAGATTATCTCAGGATGACACGGCAATGTGACACGGGAAAAAATGTTCACTAGATAAAACTATGATTTTCTAATGTAGAAAATTAGGAAAGACAAAATTCAGGATGACACGGCACACAGGGACCGGGAAAAAATGTTCACTTTATCGAGAGATTCAAATTTACGAGTTTCAAATTATCAAAATATATCTTTTTTTTTAAATAAGTTTTTAGAGAATTGTTTTAACAAATGTTCGTTAGACAAACCTTTACTGGGGTAAAACCCCGGGCGAGGCCGGGTACATCCGCTAGTATATTTATATAATATATAAAATATATTTTCCGATCAAAAATATGCTCTATCTCTACTGAATAGATTTTAAAAAAGATATATGTAGTAATCCCGACGTGGAATGTACTGGGCAGTCGTGGTAGTGGGTGCGTGATGGGATTCCCGCACTGGGACAGCAAGAGACAGAGGCAGGTCTAGATGGTAACTCCAAGAAGGTAGAGGTAGACCACGGACGAAGGCAAGTCGAACCACGGGCGCCTCGGATGCCCAAAGCCTACATCGCGGATAGATGGGGGGTGAGAGATCCCACCGACAGTATAACGGCGTCGCTCTGAAAACAACTCTACAACACACTTTTGTCCCAATCTTGGGGGGCTTTTATATGAGACGCTCGCAGATGGCGGCGAGTTCTGATTGGCTCCCATAAAATCACGCCACCTGTCAGGCGCCGGGTTGTTTATTACGTCTGGCCACCTGTTGACGGGGTGATTGAACTCATTATCATAAACACCTGTTCGTCTGGCCTTTGTCGTCGTCTGGTCTACCTTTTACCTCTTTGTTTTATTTGTCATTTCTATTGTTATACAAGGTTGATACATATTTTTATATAGAGATGGGGTTATGATAAATATTAGGAGAAGGTTGTGATCTAACTAACTCAAAATATACTACATATATATAAATAAAAATATCTAGAGATATACTACATGATCTTAGCCAAAAGGCCGAGAAACGATATTTTATATATAGAGACGACCTGGCTTCGTGTGTCTTCTGCTCGAGTGAATGTTTCGCTGGTAGAATTTTGTTCCTGCTTAATAATAATTATTATCTGGCTTCGCCCGTGGACTGCTTTAGTGAATATTTCCCTAAAGATTTTGTTTATGTCAATCAAGCATGATAGAGCAATATTGCCATAATCATTTCTGACTAAAAAATAATTGCTGCTGAGTACTTGGTTAATTATAATTTTTCTTGGTTAAAAGTGCGACAAAAAGCTCCTCCAGATTTAATTCTCTGTTCTGTTCAAATTTCAGCGAGGTTAGTTCCCGGCTTCGCCCGATTTTTACCCGAGTAAAAGTTTGCCTAACAAACATTTGTTAAAACGATTCTAGCAAACATCCAATCCTTACTGAATCTATACTGGTCTATACTATCAATAATTTGAAAATTTTCCGGTTCCCTTGAGAAATACTCGATAAGTTAAAAAAAATCAGCATTAATTGGTCCACTCGGTAATTTGAAGTTGAAGGAATAGTATCTTGCCACAAACGAAGATTTGTAAATAACTGTATTTAGCGAATGTACCCGGCTTCGCACAGTTTTTATCCGAGTAAAAGTTGGCCTAACGAACATTTGTTAAAACGATTCTAGAAAACATCCAATCCACCTATATATTGATTTATAAACGTATATAAATATTGTTATATGCGTTTAAATATATTTTTGAAACACATAATTTTTTGAAAACATTTATTAAATTTTAAATAAGATATTGTTACTTTTGTGAATTTTATAATTAATTATTTCATTTTTCTCAATGAATTATATATATTAATTTAAAATTTCATTTTTTTATCATCATCACATACAAGGTAATTTTTTTATATAAACAAACGATAATAAACAACAACAATTAGGGGCTCAAAAATCATTTATTATGTTGTTAGCAGCTCCGTAAATAAAGATATTTCCACAACAACAATTAAAGTTGCATCATCATTTTTATAAAACAACAGCAAATTAAATTAACAATGTAAAAATAAATTTTAACATTACATTTTAACATTTAACACCAAAACGTTACAATATTTTCTTTAAATATATATTAATATTGAAATGCCAAGTATTTTTTACGTCATTGGAATATTATATTACTAAATTCTCAAATTAAATTTTTTATAATTGGAAAACATTTTAAGCATTGTTACAATTTATAAATATAATTTCACCAGACGCCGCTAGAGGCGCTGCTTGCGAGTGAAAGTAGAAAATTTGCAAATAAAATTGCAAAGAATATTTATTTCAAATCAAATTCAAACCAGAAATCTTCCCAGTAGTATAGTATATAACTTCCTAAAGTTTCAAGGCGATTGGATAATTTTACCTTTTAAAAACATTCATCGTGTGAACAAACTAACATTCATCGTGTAAACAAACCACGTGTTAATTATTAACCAATAAAATTCATTTATCGTCGCGACCAGTGCTGCGCCCAAGCGGTAAAAGGCTGGAACTAACGCTTTTTGGTTTTTTATTTTTATAAAAAGCACATTAACTTTTTTAGTTTTTTGAATAGCCTATATGTTAAACGAAATCTTCAGCTACCTACATGCGAAATTTCATAAAGATTTATTCTGTAGATTTTGCGCAACGCGATAACAAACATCGATTTTGGATTTCATTTTTATAGATATAAGGATTAATTGCAAGTAATGAGACTCGGGGTCTAGAAAAACAAATTTATTGATCCGATTTGTACAAAACGTTAATATTCTTCAAAGAACTCGCCTTGGGCGTCGACACAAGTTGCCAGCGCGTTTTCCAAGCTTCATAGGCCCCACTGTAGTGCGTTGGAGTTATCCCAGTTAGTGCCTTCGTGGCAGCACGTTGGATGTTCGGGATATCGTCGAAACGATGACCCTTCAGGCATCTTTTTACCTTCGGAAATAGGTAGAAATCAGGAGGACTCATGTCAGGGCTGTATGGTGGCTGTGGCAGAACTTCAACTCTAATTCGGGTCAAATAGGAGGTCACGAGGAACGCTGTGTGCGCCCGAGCGTTGTCGTGGTGGAGACGCCAGCGTTGAGCAAGGTCCTGTCGCTTCCGTTTGACGGCTTTGTGCAATCGCCGAATGACTTCTTTGTAGAATTCGGCATTAACAGTTTTTCCCTGAGGGACAAACTCTTTGTGAATTAACCCCCGCTTGTCGAAAAACACAATCAGCATTGTCTTGACTCGGGACTTTGACATTCTTGCTTTCTTCGGCCGCGGGGATGCCGGTGTGTGCCACTCCGAGCTCTGGGCTTTCGTCTCCGGGTCTTATTGGAATGTCCACGATTCGTCGCCTGTTTCTACGTTGTCTAAAAAGTCTGGATTATTTTCCAATTCATTCAACATCTCACGGCAAACGTCCACTTGTCGTTGCTTTTGTTCGGCGGTGAGCACTCGCAAGTGTCACGGGCACACAAACAATGTAATACGCCTAGCTCGACCCTCACTGCGCCAGAGCTACGACGCGACTGCGAACCGGTTCTATTGTTGGCTCAGATCCCCCACAACGTGACCTTCAGGTGGAGAACGCACTGCGAGCGACTGGGGCGCCGCGCGGCGGCCAGTCTCATTGCTTATCTACCGCACCCTGTATTTATAAATACATTTATGTTTAGTTATAAAGATAATAATAAAATATAAAACCATTATATATTCTGATTATATAAAAGGGCGTACCTGGATCTGTAAAGAAAAAAACAAACAATTTTTTTCTTAAAACATTTCGAGAGATTGCTCCCTCTTTATCAATTTAGAGAGGGAGCAATCTCTCGAAATATTTTAAGAAAAAAAATGTTTTTTTTTTCTTTACAAATCCATGTACGCCCTTTTATATAATCTTAATTAATGGATCGCCTTTTGACTCACATTATATATTCTGTTTTAAAATAAACGCCAGAAATTAAAATTCGAATCTTTTGACAAAATTAAAGATAATACATGAAAAAAGAAGTTTTATAATTCGTTAGACACAATATTTATTGGATTATTTTAAAATATATAATAATGTGTCGCATTTATTTGATGTTTTTTTGTAAGAAAGATATTACAGAGTATCGTCTGCATAATTTCGCTATGCAAATATTTCTATATATCAATGGTATGATAATAGACAATTTTGCATATTAGGATAACATTATCAATTTAAATTGTACTTTCTTTTCTATTAGATTTTACACCCATATTTCGCGACCAATCTGAATATATTATATATGAATCTACCATATATTACATATATAGGTGTTAAAAAACGAAAGAAAAAAATAAAAGATAAAAAGATCAGGTGTTGAAATCAATATTAAAAATGGCATATCCTGACCAGGAGCACATGTGCTTTACAGAAGGCAGAGCGCCATCTGGTGGAACAGAAATCAACTAAACATTGATTTAGCCTGTTCCCTGATATTTGGCCAACCCAATTTCTTGATAAATCAAGAAAAGCCATCCACGAACGCGTTTCGCACTTTTGGCGCTCGTCAGCGTGGAGTAGGCTGAACCACTGCGACCAAAAAATATATTTTGGTCCCAATGGCTTCCCGAAAAACCAATAAATGGGCATTTAAGGCCAAACTTGCGTAAATACGCTTAGCATATTAAAAAATGAATCAATGTTTAGTTGATTTCTGTTCCACCAGATGGCGCTCTGCCTTCTGTAAAGCACATGTGCTCCTGGTCAGGATATGCCATTTTTAATATTGATTTCAACGCCTGATCTTTTTATCTTTTATTTTTTCTTTCGTTTTTTAATGTGCTAAACGTATTTACGCAGGTTTGGCATTAAATACCCATTTATTGGTTTTTCGGGAAGCCATTGGGACCAAAAATATTTTTTGGTCGCAGTGGTTCAGCCTACTCCACGCGGACGAGCGCCAAAAGCGCGAAACGCGTTCGTGGATGGCTTTTCTTGATTTATCAAGAAATTGGGTTGGCCAAATATCAGGGAACAGGCTAAATCAATGTTTAGTTGATTTCTGTTCCACCAGATGGCGCTCTGCCTGGTCAGGATATGCCATTTTTAATATATATAGGTGTATATATATGTAGTATATTTTGAGTAATATAGTTCACAGCCTTATTCTAATATTTGTTATAACACCATATCTATGTAAAAATATGTATCATACTTGTAATAATAGAAGTGACAATAAAACAAAGAAGGGGTAAAGGTAGACCAAGACGACACTATAGATCAGACGACGCAATAACCAGACAACAGGTGTTTATGATAATGAGTTCATTCCCCCCCCCCCCCCCCCCCGTCAGCAGGTGGCCGACACGTGGCCAGACATAATTAATCAGCGCTTGACAGGTGGCGTGATTTAATGGGAACCAATCAGAACTCATCGCCATCTGCGAGCGTCTCATATAAAAGCCCCCAAGAATTGGGACAAAGAGTTGTTTCAGTTGTTTCAGAGCGACGCTGTCATACGGTCAGTCAGACTTCTCACCCCTATCCGCGATGTAGACTTAGGGCATCCGTGACGTCCATGGTCCGACTACCTTCGTCCGTGGTCTACCTCTACCTTCTTGGAGTTACCATCTAGACCTGCCTCTGTCTCTTGCTGTCCCAGTGCGGGAATCCCATCACGCACCCACTACCACGACTGCCCAGCACATTCCACCTCGGGATTACTACAGAACCCGTTAAAGTCGACAGGATGACTGAGGACAAGCAGAGGATGACGGAGGTCAGGGACGACTACTTCGCGGATGCCCTCACCAACATGCAACCCCACTGCGACGAACTAGTAGGCCGCCTGGCAGACGCCATGCGGGGACAAGCCGTGCCTCGTGCGGACGAGGCCATTATCTCCTCTTTCGACGGATCACACGCAACAAGCAGCCTTCTTCCAAACAGCCATCTACAGAGATCAACTCCAGCCAGCATCAGCCATTTCAAGGTACTTTATACTTTGTTTCTGCCATTTTCCGCATAAATTTTATTCTTATATTTTCACTTTAAGCATTTTAAAATCAATTATAACCTTTTTTATAACATTTTTATTCAAATTTTAAAACTTTCACACACTCATTTATCATTTTACTTTATTTTAATCAAATTATAAATTTTAATTCATCATTTTCAATTTTATTATTAATAATATTCAATCACGCATTTTTGCTAATTTACTAATCTTACATGCCTTTCTTAAAGTCACCTAAAATGACATTATCCAAATATGCAACTTTCAATTTTACATAAAAAATCATATTATATTTTAATTACTCGAATCATATTTTCTAAACTTATTTGTGTGTTTTTTTTAATATCTTATTTATGACCATAGTATTAATAATTAAATTTATTACGCTCTTTATTTTACTTAACCTATTACTATTTCAATTGATATTTCTCAATATTTAAAAGTTTTAAAAACTAGTCCTAGATTTGTATTTTTATAAATATCAATTTTAAATTATCTCATCTCAAAATGTGCCTCCCATTTTCCCCCACAATTACAAATACAATTATAAATGTAATATGCGAAAAATAAATAACATACCATAAAATTTCCATACCCCATTGCATTTCATTCCTACCTGTGTTAAATTGTCATTTACGAAACTCTACCGAATTTTGTACCCATGCCATAACCTTTTCTCTTAAAAAAAATTCGTAAATTCATTATTTTATCATTTTCTAAACCTAATCACCGCTTATAATCTCCAATCTAGCGATTTGTCTGTGCGTCTTAACGCGACAACAAATTCAAGGTCGCACTGATCTCCCCCTAATTGTTTTTTTTTTCTTCTACTTCATCTCTCCCTCCCTTGTTACATCATTAGCATCCATCATTAGCAGAGACAGTCCTTCTTACTGCAACACTCTTACCTGTCAATCAATCAATTATAGGCCTTCCATACTTCTCTCGTCTCTTGATCATTTTCCATTGGCCTTCTATGCCTTCGTTCTAACCACCCCTCGTCCATCGCAGAGTTCCTGTTTGCCGATTTTTTTTATTTACACCCAGGTCACCGTCCCAGCATTCTTTATTTCATTCTTTTTTCCTCAAACTCAGGTTCAATCAATCAATGGCAACAGTCGAGCCCTGTTTTCACAATCTACCTCCACCCTCTAACCTCTTCAACGGTTCCTGAGACTCCTGCTCGTCAACCTTTTTTATTTTTTTTTTAATGATTCATCGACCTGGTACACTCTTCCTCCCCATGTTAACTCCACACGGAGAGCTTGGGTAACCAGCAAGATTTTTTTTTCTCTAACGCTCGACCCAGGCCATCACAGCACGATGCGCCCACTCATTTTTCGTTTAATTTTATTTTTCATCTTATCGAGCTCAATCACCGACAGCAGTGCAGCTTTTGAGACACCATCTCTTTTTAACCTCTCTCAGAAAAGATTTCTTCCCCATATTCTCCCATAACTACCTCTCCTTCGATCTTCACGCCTTTTGCCCATCTGATCTAATGCTACTTACAGAGCATCTTGAGATTGCTGAACCCTGAAAACAATACTTCGCTTCTAAGCTCGTATTGCAGGGCAGGACTCCTGAGATGTCCTTTGCAGAAACCAATTCAGACCTTCTTCCTTTATTTCTCACTGCGTCACTACCTATCGCAAACCTTTTGCTTAAGTCAATTTTCTTTTATATTTTAATATCACTTTTATTACCTCTACTTCTCCTCCTTCCTGTATTACATCCCTGAAACTATGTTGTAAATATTCAAGGCACTTTAAGTAACAAAAAACTGTAACTAGTATACCAACTTTCCCAAATATTTACTTTCGCTATTGTGTGTGTTTACTTTAAATTTATCCTTCCTATGCACTCCTCTTATATAATTTTTGTAGTTTTATAATATTATATCAATGTGTCACCACTACTCCCCTTTATCTTTATTTTTATTCTAGTAACTAATTTGTGCCCCAAATTATTTCCCATTTAATAGGTTTGCTAGCTTTTCTCTCATTTATTTGTAAATAGACTTACACTTTTACTAGTTTTGTGGTGTTGCACTTTGTTTTTTAACTTACCAATGTAGATAAAACATTTCACTATTCATCAATAATATCATTTTGTTTATTAACCATCAACATTAATGCCTTCAATTACCAATCAACCCTTTATATATTATTACCTTTAATATTTTTATTTTCTCTTTTTCTCATCATGTTCAGACTTAGCATTTTACAACTTCAACTATTTTAGGCACCGTCTTAAAAAACCTACACCTAACAATATTTATAATATTTCTTAAATAGATAAAACATTTATCATTTTATTTTTCTCAATAGATTTTCAAAATGTTATTTTTGACGCTTCCCTTACAACCTCTTAACTCTATCCCATGAACCTTTCCTCCCAACCTTTCCCTCCATCAAGAGTTTATTGTTCGTCAGCCATTTTCTTTTTTTTTTTAGTGATTAACCTAACTAGAAGACCCTTCCTCGCTGTACATCTCCCAACAGTGAGCTCAGGAGACCCAGTTAGATTTTTTTTTCTCTCATCGTCCGGCTCATCATTTTTTCATTTTTCAACTTTTTCTTTTCACCATACAAGCCGGACACAATCAAAATTGGCAGCAATAATTCTCTTACACCCACCTCTCCTTTTCCGCATCCTTCAAACCTCCAACCTTCCAAGGGATTCCAGTTCGCCGAACATTTTTGTTTTTTTTCATTGATTAATCCGACTGGAACAATCCTTCCTCACTATACCATTCCCAATAATGAGTTCAAGATATCCAGCGCGATATTTTTATTTTTTTTCCTCATCGCCCGACGCATCATATCAATTCATCATTTTTTCAACTTTTCATTTTTTTTTTCACAATTCAACCAGGCACAATCATTATGGACAACAGGGATCCCTCTTACCTCTACCTCCCCCTTTTACCTCCATCTATCATCCCAACTCTTTCCGCTGTCTGAGCTAATGATGCAGACGGAATATCTTGGGCCTTCTGTTAATGAAAACAATGCCTCACTTAAACAAGTTCGCATTGCATTGCAGAATGTTTGGGATACTACTTTTGCAGAAACATGCTCAGATAACCCCTTTCCCTTTTTTAACCTTAGCGTCACATTATAAGTTCAGTCAATAAACTAACTTCATTTTTTTCTCTCATCTTTAATACAATAAGATATTATTTTCCTTGTACGATTCATTTTATCATAGTTACCATTTTGTATTATATACCTTCTCTTAATCTTTTATCATTCATTTTGTACGTTTTTATTGATACACCACCCTTACAACATCTTTCTCTTTTTAACTTGTAACTTCATAATAATTTTAACTAATTTGTATACAAATTATTTCTTTTATTTTTTATAATAGGTTTGTTAGGTTATCACTCATTACATGTCATTCCCCCAACCAAACCTTCATCACCGGGGACACATTCTGTAGTATATTTTGAGTAATATAGTTCACAGCCTTATTCTAATATTTGTTATAACACCATATCTATGTAAAAATATGTATCATACTTGTAATAATAGAAGTGACAATAAAACAAAGAAGGGGTAAAGGTAGACCAAGACGACACTATAGATCAGACGACGCAATAACCAGACAACAGGTGTTTATGATAATGAGTTCATTCCCCCCCCCCCCCCCCCCCCCCCCCGTCAGCAGGTGGCCGACACGTGGCCAGACATAATTAATCAGCGCTTGACAGGTGGCGTGATTTAATGGGAACCAATCAGAACTCATCGCCATCTGCGAGCGTCTCATATAAAAGCCCCCAAGAATTGGGACAAAGAGTTGTTTCAGTTGTTTCAGAGCGACGCTGTCATACGGTCAGTCAGACTTCTCACCCCTATCCGCGATGTAGACTTAGGGCATCCGTGACGTCCATGGTCCGACTACCTTCGTCCGTGGTCTACCTCTACCTTCTTGGAGTTACCATCTAGACCTGCCTCTGTCTCTTGCTGTCCCAGTGCGGGAATCCCATCACGCACCCACTACCACGACTGCCCAGCACATTCCACCTCGGGATTACTACATATATACATGTAATATTAAAATATTACCTTATTTAAAAGTATATTTCATAGATACAAATACTCTGTTAAATTGACCGCCAGAGGTCACGCTTCCCCTATAAAAACTCATTGTTGTTGGTTCCCGATGGCCGGCTCAAGCCTTTTGTACATTATGTAAATAAGTTTTTCATTTTTTTTATTCTTACGCCTTAAGCCAGGCAGTACTTTAATCAAATCATGTTTTTATATATTCCTAAGCTCAATTATAGCAATTTCTAATCTCCATTATTTTAATTATTATAGTTTCAAGATTTCAACCCGACTGCATTAAAATAGCATAATCCTCAAGATAATTAAAACCAACAGAAATATATATATTTTTAAATATAACATGCATATATAGTCATATATATATAGGAATCTAGATAATAGGCAATTTTACATATCAATTTTACATAGGTAACATTATTAATTTCATTCTTTTCTATTAGGTTTTATATGCATATTTCGACCAATCTAAATAAATTATATATTAATCTACCATATATTGCACACATACACACACACATATATATATGCATATATAGTTATAGAATATACTAGACATGGCTGTTAGCGCCTGGGGCAAAATTAATCGCTCAAATTTCAACTCACAATTCTCTTCGCCTCCCTCTATACAACTTTTCTTTCCAATCTTGAAGAGCTAATCTATTAATAATTATAAAATGTAACATTGAAAATAAAATAATTGGGGAATTTTATAGAAATTTTGTCGATAAGATATTGATTTATAAAAACCAAAGGTCCTCTTTCCAAGTACGGATTCACACATGTCACTTCAAGTCCTCGATTCCCGCAGAGCAATGGGATGGCAGAAGCAGGTGTGAAAATTGCTAAGATGATCCTCAAGAAAAATCAAGACCCATCGCTTGGACTCCTGGAGTATCGATCGACCCCTTTGGAGAACGGTTACAGCCCTGCTGAGCTTCTCATGGGACGTAAACTCCGAACGACCTTGCCAATTGCACCAGAGAATCTTAATCCAAAGTTGGTGGACTCTCAGACCCCGAAAAGAAAGGAGGGGAGAGGGAGAAAGGATATGAAATCCAGATATGATCGACGCTGCGGAGCTACGGACATGGAGGAGCTATCCGAAGGTGACACGGTTTGGATTACAGATATGCGAACCTGGGGGATTGTAAAGCAGAAGGCATCGGTACCAAGGTCATATATGGTTGATACTCCAGTTGGGACTATACGTCGAAACAGGTTCCATCTACGAAAAGGAGTTGCAGTGCAATATCCAGCCGACCCATCGACGCCGACCTTTTCGGGGGAGGACCTGGTTGAAAATGAAAAGACCCCAGTTGTGGATTATCCCTCTAACGACTCAGAAGACGGCCAGATAAGAACCCGGAGTGGACGAATTGTTAAACCTGTGGATCGCCTTCATTATTAATTATATTATGCATTTAAAGTTTGTAATGTATATATATATTTCAAATCTTAAAAAGGGGGATGTGCTGAGAACATGTACGAGAACATCTACGTATGTTTTCCCACGTGACGCAGCGGAGCGTGACCTTGCCTGCACGGGTGAGTCAGTTGTTGTTTTGCTCTCTGTATGGATGGACATTAAAACAGATATATCAGTGAACTTCATTGAAGACACGCGAGATAACCAAATGTGAACAAAATTGCCTCTGTCTCCTTTAAAATAAACCAACAATCAGCGATATCAAAGACTTGTCCCTTCCTTTTGTTTATTATTGTATATAAAAGCCCACTTCCATATTCGGATCATATGCCAATGGTTATTAAAATGGACTCCAATTTAGATGAAATGAAACTTGAAAGCTCTACACCTTATACTTTTAAAAAGTACAAATGGGCATCCGAAAAAGAGACTACCTTCATACAGAATCTAATCGCAATACAAGGATCTTGGAATTCACCGATTGAAATGCTAACTAATAATTTCACCAATTAAATCCGGAGTGCAATGCATACTGCTGGTATGCAAGTAGTAATAACACCCGATGGTCCTAAATCCAAACCTTGGTTCGACCGTGAATGCTACTTAACAAAAAAAAAGCTCTAAAACCTCAGCTTAAAATCTACATAAGATCAAACAGTGAAGGTGACCGCAAGGCATACGCTTTATTAAAAAAGAAATACTCATCACTTCTGACCGGCAAAAAGAAAACCTACTATATTAAAATACAAGAGAGGCTGAAGGAGGTGAGGGACTCTGCGGGTTTTTGGAAAACAATATCACACACTGTTTAAAAATAGAAGAACAACTCTCGGAAACATTTCTATTCAAAAATGGCAACAGTTTTATACCGAACTTCTCGCGACTTCGCCACCAGTCAAGTACGATTTGTCCATAAGAGTTATACTGATGCCAGACGACGAGTTAATGGCCGAAATATACCTGTTGGAGATAACTGGAGAAATCGCTCACTTGAAGCGCAATAAGGCTTGTGGGCTCGATAATATTCCGAATGAAGCTATAAAAGCCTTGCCCCCATCTTATTTGACGGCCTTAAAAGATATTTACAATAGAGTTCTAAAAACTGGTCAATTCCCAACAACTTGGTGCAAAACAATTATACATCCCATCTTTAAAAATGGTGATGCCGACAATCCTCAAAATTATCGGGGAATATCACTTCTAAGCAACCTCGCTAAGCTTTTCTCATCAATACTGAAAATATGGCTAAGCAACTGGACCGAAAATAGAGCAATTATACCGGAAAATCAAGCGGGTTTCAGAAAAGAACATTCATGCCAGGATCATATTTTTACTTTAGTCTCACTAATCCAATTAACACTTAGACGTAAAAGACGAAAGTTCTACGCTTTCTTTATCGATCTTAAAAAGGCTTTTGATACGGTGCCTCAAGCTCTCCTATGGAAAAAACTGTTAGACATCGGATTGAATTTCCGATTTATAAATCTAATTAAGAATTACTATGAAAACATGACAGCTGCGGTGAGATGGAACAATTCACTCACTGAATTTATTAAAATGAAATCCGGAGTGTTACAGGGTGAACCACTATCTCCTTACTTATTCATACTTTTTATTAACGACCTGATTAGTACTTTTGACTGCTCTGATATACCTGATATTTATCTGCCAAAGCATGTGTTTGGTTAAAAAATGTATGTAGAAATTGTTGGTCATTGTTTTACATAATTCTTTATTTTGATTTTAATCTGTGTATATATATATATATATATTGATTCGTCAACACTGTGTTGTATATATATATATATATTTTTGTCAGTCTAGTTTAAATCAGCCATAAAATTCATGTAGCTTATTCAAAGACCATTAAATTCAAAGGTTCCTTGATCAATTTGCGTGGAGTTTCCTTTACTCAATTCTAGAGAAACAATTCAAATTAGAAAGAAGGAATCATATATCGCCGCAACTCTTTTTTATTATTAACGCGGTTAAGGTAGCTTTCGGGCAAGCCCTTCTTCAGCTAATTATAGTGTACAAACAAGGAGAGATTATATATCGTTTTTAATATAAAATAAAACAAAAGAAAAGAAATTTACCACGCCCCTATCGCCCTCGTTTCAATATTTTATTTATCCCAGTACCTTAGCTCATAGAATTTGAGCTCGGTAGTTAACGCGAACACATTTTGGTGCCCCGTGTGAGGAACTCTACAGCTCTACAAGGAAATATTCAAGAAAAGAAATCTACAGCTCTGCAGAGAACTCTACAGCTCTACAAGGAAATATTCAAGGAAAGAAATCTACAGCTCTGCAGAGAACTCTACAGCTCTACAAGGAAATATTCAAGAAAAGAAATCTACAGCTCTGCAGAGAACTCTACAGCTCTACAAGGAAATATTCAAGGAAAGAAATCTACAGCTCTGCAGAGAACTCTACAGCTCTACAAGGAAATATTCAAGGAAAGAAATCTACAGCTCTGCAGAGAACTCTACAGCTCTACAAGGAAATATTCAAGGAAAGAAATCTACAGCTCTGCAGAGAACTCTACGGCTCGACAGGAATTATTCAAATCAAACAATCTACGGCTCTGCGAGTAGGCTACATTCAAAAAATAAATCTTTAAATCTACATAAGAATCAAAAAGTTCACCTGAAGTAAGCCAGCGCCCATTTCGAGATCAATTCCTGATTATTCCTCCAAAGGCCAAGTCAACCTATCCCTTCCAAGTCAGCCCATCCCTTCTGAGTCAACCCAACCGCCATCTGCACAGTTTCTTCATTTTAAGTCTTAAGGTAGGATCCATCTGTTTATTTTGTGATAATATTCTTTTTAATATGGAGGCCGAAATACTTATTTTTGAGTAGTATTTGATTAAGATAGATTTTTTAAAAGAGGATGTAGAGTCTCAATTGTTGACCGGTGATTTGCATGTATTGAATCAGACAAAAGAAAATTTAAATACTTTAAAGTTGAATCTCAATAGTCAGGTTTTAAAATTAGCAAAATATAAAAGCTTGGATATTGCGGAAAATTTTAAAATAACTTATAATGCAGTAAAAGAAATTGATGGTATGCTGGTCAGCATTAATAGATTATTAGATGGTATTAAACAGGATAAATCGACCTCTGAAGAATTTTCTATAAAACTCCCTAAATTTCAGTTGCTAATTTTTAGTGGTAATTTTTCGGAATGGTTAGGATTTAAAGAAATATTCATAAAAGTAATAGATCAAAATAGAGCACTTGCAAATTCTCAGAAACTGCAATATCTTGTTTCTGCCCTTAGGGGAGACGCTGCTAGATTGGTTAGGGCATTCAGCATCTCAGATGAAAATTATCCCATAGCTTGGCAAACCTTAATACACAGGTATGATAATAAAAGGGAATTGGCTTTTAGGCAAATTCAGAATTTTTAAATCTTAAATTCATTAAAGGTGACTCGGATAAGGCTCTTTATGAATTTTTGGATATCTGCAATGAGGGTATTCAAAATCTTAGTACATTGGGTTTGGAAAGAAACACTCTTGTGGATTTAATGCTAGTATATATTATCCAGTCAAAACTAGATAATTCACTAAAAAAGGACTGGGAGTTGCACATTGATGTGCAGGGTTATCCCTCTTATGAGGAGTTGATAACATTCTTAGAGAAATATGCACGGAGCCTTGCAAATCTAAGATTAAGAGAAACTTCAAAGACCTCACCCAAACCGAATAAGGTTTATTCTCATGCTACATCTGTATCCCGTCCAAATTCAAATGCAGCTTGCACTCCCTGTATGCTATGCAAAAATTCACATTTGTTATCAAAATGTCAGTTGTTCCAAAATAAGTCAGTGCAAGAGAGATGGAGGTTTGTAAAGGATAACGGGTTATGTTACAATTGTCTCAGATCAAACCACTTGGTATATGCGTGTAAGTTGACTGCAGTTTGCGGAGTATGTAAACTGAGGCATCATACCTTGCTTCACGCATGTAATTCTGAATCACATGACTCTAATTCACTGCCTGGGGCCATACATGCAGTATAGTCTAATAATGCCAACAGAGTTGATTCATCAGTAAGATATGGTGTAAATTCTTCGGCTCGTCTTAATTCGGTGATTCAGACACATTCAATTAATCATTCTAGTTCTTCTAGTCAGATCTTGCTATCAACAGCTTTAATAAGGGTGAATGATCTATACGGTAATTCTTGCATGGCCAGAGCTTTAGTCGATACTGGATCTCAAAGGACTTTGATAACTGATTCACTAAGAAAAACGTTGAATCTTCCTGTGAATTATTCGGATGCCTCTATGTATGGCATTGGAGATAACTGCTTGGAAAAGCCGTTAGGAGAGGTGGATATCACCTTCTCTCCTCACTATTCAAACATGTTATTCACCGCTAAAGCCTTAATCTTAAATAAAATCACATGTAATCTGCCAAACTTTGTAATGGAGAGGAGCCGGTGGCCTCACCTGGTTGGCCTAAGGCTGGCGGATCCAACCTTTGACAAGCCCGCTCCCATGATCGTAATCATTGGAGCTGATATTGCCCCAAGTTTGTATACAGGACAAGTTAGGTTTCAAAACGAGAGGGGTCCAACAGCATGTAATTCGAAGTTGGGTTGGCTTCTCTTGGGCAAAATCATGGCTCAACAATCAGATGGTTCATTGCATCATAGTGTTCTGACATTCTGTGCTACCTCTATAGATAATCAACTCAGAAAGTTCTGGGAGTTGGACTCTATTCCGCATGTACCCAACCTATCCTAACCAAAGAAGAAATGGATTGTGAACAACACTTTAAAACTAATGTTTTAAGGACTACAACTGGAAGGTATCAAGTAAGATTACCCTTTAGGGTTACTCCGAATTTCGGAAATTCGAAAAGAGTTGCTTTTAGGAGATTTCTTTCTCTTGAAAATAAGTTATTTAAGAGTGAGCAACTTTATAGTAGGTATAAACTTTTTATGAAGGAATATTCATCGCTAAATCATATGCAAATTATCTCAGCTGTAGATATTCCTAAATCCCCGTCCCAGGTCTATTATATGCCACATTATTGTGTGCTAAAAGAGGAGAGTACTACCACTAATCTCAGAGTATTCTTTGATGCCTCAGCCTGCTCTGATGATAGTCCCTCTTTGAATAAAGCCTTACATATAGGTCCTAAATTACAAACAGACATCTTTGACCTTCTATTGAGGTTTCGGACTTTTTTTGTTGCACTATCTGCAGATATTGAGAAGATGTACAGGCAGATATTGATTCATCCTTAGGATAGTGACTATCAGAGAGTCTTGTGGCGTGATTCACCATCAGATGCTATTCAAGAATATAAGTTAACAACAATCACTTATGGAACAGCATGCGCTCCATATTTGGCCATTCGAACGTTGCATCAGTTTGCGGATGACGAGGCGATGAATTATCCTGTTGCTTCGGAAATTGTGAAGAGAGATTTTTATGTCGATGACCTTCTTACAGGAGCAGATACTGTGGAAGAGGCACAGGTTTTGATTCGACAGATCATTGCTTTGTTAGCTGAAGGAGGTTTTTCCATTAGGAAATGGGTTTCTAACAGTCCAAAAATACTTGACTTCCTACCTAAAGATCAAAAGGGCATCAATCAATCCTTTGATTACAAGGATCTCCCGTCAGTTAAATTATTGGGCATTTTGAGGGATCCGAGCTTAAACTCATTTACCATCAGAGTGAAGCCCCCTGATATTCAGGTATATTCTAAACGGCCGCTTCTATCATTGATTGCGAGAATCTACGATCCTTTGGGCTGGATGGCTCCTTTGGTTATCATTTTTAAAATCATGCTGCGAAAACTCTGGGCCAAGGGATGCAACTGGGATGAGAGATTACCCGAGTGTATTCAATGGCAATTGACAGGCATTGAGGGAGATATTAATCAATTGAACAAAATTTCAATCCCGAGGTACATTCCTTGCCGAAATTCTATGCTCACTCTAGAATTACATGGATTTTGTGATTCTTCGGAAAAGGCCTATGCAGCAGTTATCTATGTAAAATCTTGTAAGTATGATGGATCAGTTAATATATCTTTGATTGCATCTAAAACAAAGGTTGCTCCAATCAAGGTCTTATCTTTGCCCCGCTTAGAACTGTGTTCAGCTCTGCTGTTAGCAAATTTATTTGTTGCGGTGAAAGAGTCATTGAGTTTGCATTTTGATCAAATTTTCTTGTGGAGCGACTCCACCATTGCTCTTAATTGAATAAAATCAGAATCTAAAAGAAGGAAGACTTTTGTTGCTAATAGGGTTTCAGCTATTCAGAGAAAGACACCATCCCATTCATGGTTCCATGTACCAGGTTCGGAAAACCCTGCAGACTTGGCTACAAGAGGACTAACTCCTGCACAATTGGTTGATAACCAGTTATGGTGGCAGCGACCACATTGGTTGCAGGACCCATTGGTTAATTCTTACATTGATTTGCCTCCCTCAGATGAACTCTCTCCGGAAACATTGATTGAGGAGAGGTCGACAATCTTGGTCTATAGTGGGACCTATGCCCGAATTACTTCTGAAATACTCATCTTGGATAAAAACAGTTGATGTAATGGCATTTTGTTTGAGATTCATTTCAAATTGTAAATCAACTAATAAATCATTAAATCGATTCCTATCAGCCTCAGAAATTCATAATGCAACGGTTAAAATCATCATATTAATTCAAAATCAAGATTTTACTCAGGATATTGGGTTGCTTCGAAATAAGGGCTCTGTGTCGGGAAAGAGCAATCTCAGGTTTCTAAATCCTTTCTTTGATGCTGATGGAATTCTTAGAGTTGGAGGAAGACTTCAACATTCAAATCTTGACTATAATCAAAAACATCCAATAATCCTACCAAAAAGACATCATTGTACAGATTTGATTATCGAGCATTATCATAAGCAATCTCTACATTCGGGTCTACAAACAACGTTATCTATGGTTTCACAAAAATATTGGATTATTTCTTGTAAAGCTGCAGTGAAGAGAGTTCTGAATCAGTGTATTACCTGTTTTAAGCATCGATCCAAGGTCGTGACTCAAATTATGGGTGAATTGCCACTTGAAAGGGTGGTGCCATCCCGGCCTTTCCAACGAGTCGGAGTAGATTTGGCGGGCCCTATCATTACTAAGCCAATGTTAAAACATGCCTTGTGGGCACTGTTCTTTGATACATAGTAACCTTTATTGAAAACACACGTGATAACCAAGTGTGAACAATATCTGTCTCTGTCTCCTTAATAAAAACAGATGATTGGCATTCCACTTCCTTAAGCTTTGTCCATGAGTGTATATCTAAATATTAACGCGATTAAACTATTAAAATAAAAAAACTGAATAAAATTGATAAGTAAATCTATTGTTTTCGTGTTTATATCTATCTATTGTGTGTGTGTTGGGTTTTTATTAACCAAATTTATTCCTCAACAACAACAACAACAAAAAAGCCTTTATTTAGGGCCTCTCGCCCTATACAGGATTCGCCAGTTCACAATGGATGGGAAGAACACTGTGTGGCCTTTTTCCGGGATATAGTCTTGTGGAATCCAAATATCGCCATCGCTATATACCTATTCTTTGATATTTCATTAATTAGTGCCGGAAATGAAGGACAAAGTTGCCCCGTTTTATCATTTAGTTTTCGTCTTTCCTCAGACAGAGCAGCACAGTCAAATAAGTAGTGCAACATCTCCGTTGTTATTCCTGATCCACAGAAAGTGCATTTCAGGTCTTCACGCCTCAATAAAATCAGATGGTGTTCTCTGAAAAAACTTGAAAGGGTTCTAAATTGTGCGATTAATCTGATGACAGGAAAAGGGAGTTCACTTAAGAAATATTCTTCGGTGGTAAACGTTGTATATATATCTCTATAGTGGGAATATAACTTTGATTGGGTTATTCTTGTTAAGTCAATTTGTATTGTTTGCTCTATCGCAGTTCTTAATATTCCTGGGATAGCATTCCTTAGTGAATCAGGATCATTACAATAAGTAAGCCACGAGGATCCGTTATTATTGAGTAAATTGCTTAATTGTGTAGGCGCCATCCCGACCAGAGAGCCACAGATAAACAGATTATAAACGCACAGAATATAGAATCCGAGCTCCCCAGTAGAAGGAATACCCGGAAGACGACGGTACTCTCTGTTATATTTGTTGTTCACAATGATGATTTTGTTCTAATAAACACTACTAAATTATTTTATTGGATCCTCTCTTTCTTTTTCCCAGTAAGAAACGCCTACGGAAGCCAACAGAAATTCAGAAGTGGGATAGTCCTGAAGAAAATTGAAGATTCACTGGAATAATTTGGAAACGAGAAGGACGTGGCGCGGTGACCGATCAACGTAAGAGGAGTTGCATGGTATGTACGAAATTTAATTACCTATTCCTAAAAGTATTATTACAAGTCACCTCGGTAAAATATTATTGCAAAATCATCTCGATAAGAAAGTATTTTAAAGTAAGCATTTTAAAGTAAAGTGAAGTATTTTAAAGTAAGCATTTTAAAGTAAATTGAAGTATTTTAAAGTAAGCATTTTAAAGTAAAGTGAAGTATTTTAAAGTAAGCATTTTAAAGTAAAGTGAAGTATTTTAAAGTGAAGTATTTTAAAGAAAGTATTTTAAAGAAAGCATTTTAAAGTAAAGTGAAGTATTTTAAAGAAAGTATTTTAAAGTAAAGTGAAGTATTTTAAAGAAAGTATTTTAAAGTAAAGTACAGTATTCTAAAGAAAGTATTTTAAAGTAAAGTAAAGTATTCTAAAGAAAGTATTTTTAAAGTAAATTGAAGAAACAAATAAAAAGTATTATCGCAAAGTATCGCGGTAAAAAGAAAAAAAAAAGTATTGTCTCAAAATTACCAAAGAAAAGTTGATTTCGTTTAAAGAAATAATTGAAACAGTACGTATCTGGCTTAGTCAGTTTTATTTGTGTATTTAAAAAAAAAAAAACTTTGCCTTGTTTATTTTTCCTTTTGAAAAACATGACTTACTTAGCGAAAGTAAGGAAATGCGATTTGAGCAAGTTGGCGTATGAACTCGGCGAGGTAGTACCGCCAGAGAGCAGGATCGTCGACTTAAAACGCCTTATCCTGAATAGTCAATCTTACGAAGAAGAATTCGCAAAGCAACTGTTGGAGACTCTGATCGAGGAACGGGAACAAACAGAACGAGCAGAACGGGAGCGAATGGAACAAACAGCACAAACAGAGCAAGCAGAACGTATAGAACGGGAACGAATCGAGGATCGGAAACGAATCGAGGATCGGGAACGAATCGAACGAAAAGAACAAATGGTAATGGAATTCGAGCTTGAGAAGCTGCGCATCCAGACTACACGCGGAAACAACGATACGTCTCGAAGTACCAGCAATGACGCACATTACGAGATACGTAAACTGATGCCCAAGTACGAGTCGAAGGACAATGATTTGAGTTTTTACCTAATTCTTTTCGAAAGACAGGCAAAGCGACTAGGATTGGATGAAGACCAATGGGCGTTCAGCCTCCTAGGATTGCTACCTTACGAAATGACTCAATTAATCGCTCGGGAAACAGAAGAACAAAGCGGCGATTATAGGTTCGTGAAAAGGTTGCTCCTAAAACGGTACAAGTTGAGCCCCGAACAATTCAGACAAAAATTCGAGAAGCACGAGAGATCTCAAAAGGGTTCCTGGAGAGACTTCGCTTTCGAATTGCGAGGATATTTCAACGAATGGATCGAAGGAATGAACGTGGAAAATTTCGACGCCCTAAAGGATTTGTCCGTCACTAACCAGCTAAAGAAAAAAGTTCCAAATGTGCTGCGTAATCATCTCATTGACGATTGGACCAAGTTAAACAACCCAGATGAGTTGGCGGATAAACTGGACGAGTACGAAAATGTTCGCACCGAGATGGGACCTCCGCATTGGAATGCGAAACACCTCATACCACCGTCGTTTCAGCAGAAATCTGCGAGATTCCCCAACCAAAGCGAAGTTAAAGAGACTAAACAAGGAACGAATGTTTCGGGTCAAGACGCTGCAAGGAACGAAATCAGTGAAACGTACCCTAACACCTTGAGGAGAATGGTCAACCGTGCAATCAGAAACGACAAGGGAGAACCGAAGTGCTTCAACTGCAATCAGTTTGGACACATTGCCAGAGACTGCCCAGCACCCAGGACTACGTTGACATGCCGAGGATGCGGTCAAACGGGACACAAGGAAAGGAATTGCACAAGACCCAAAGAAGGACTAAAAGTAGCCAACCTGGAAGTCGAAGGACTGGAGACTGTCCCGCCAGATGTATATTTGAAGGATGTCAAGATCGACAACAAGGAAACCGTGAAGGCAATGATAGACACCGGGAGCAGCAGTTGTCTAATGAGAGAATCGGTCGCAAGGAAGATCAGCGTCGACATCGAACCAGACTCGACTAGTCTGTACGGCATCGGTAACCAGACTGCACCAGCTGCCAGGACCGTTGGGAAGACGACAGTCGACCTGGAGATTGATGGCATCGTCGGAAGGGAAATCACTGTATTCATTGTCAACGATGATGCCCAACCCTATGACCTATTAATTGGAAGAACATGGACAGATCTGCCCTACGTATCCTTCGCCAGAATTGGTAAAAACTTGCATATTGGCTATTCATCCGAATTTCCGTTTGCTAATCTGCAAGAAGAAATCAAGTCGCGTCGCATCGAACTGAGAGCAACCGAAACTGTTCAGTTGGAGAGCGACTCCATTAACTTTACAAGTGCAATCACAGACGAGGTAAAGGACGGATATGTATTGTTCACAGGAGTAGATGACGCCTGTGTCGATTCCCTATTGGAAGTGGTCGACGGAAAGACGACCGTACCCATCATCTCAGCTGGCAAGGGCAAGTTGAGAGTAAGGAAGAACCAATGTGTAGGGCGAGTTGAACTACTGAACCTTGATGATATTGTTGTTAACCTGGACGTCGCAGAGGATTCGTTTCAGACTAAAAATGAAGAGAAGAGGGAAGGACAAGACCAAATGAAACGTAAGTGCCCCATACTGCCTGAGGACATCAACGTCAATCATTCTCTGACTTCGAAAGAGAGACAAGAAATCCTAGATGTAGTAAACGAGTATAGAGACTGTTTCGCTCTTGGCATGGAGGAATTAGGGTGCACCGATGTCACCAAGATGGACATTAAGGAGGTTGATGGAAGCAAGCCAGTCTGTCTGAGACCGTATAAGACGACTGCAAGTGAACGCGAAGCAATCAGGGAGATTGTCAGAGAGTGGAAGGACAATGGAATAGTCACGGAAACTAGATCACCCTACGCTAGTCCCGTCCTACTTGTGAGGAAGAAAACTGGAGATCATCGTCTGGTGGTAGATTATAGGAGACTCAACATTCAAACAGTTAAGGACAAGTTCCCATTACCAAGGATAGACGACCTTCTGGAAGGCCTAAGGAATGCGAAATTCTTCACCACTCTGGATCTGGCGCATGGATATCTGCAGATACCACTGACCGATAAGGCAAAATTAAAGACAGCATTCATCACCCCAGATGATACAGGTCAATTCGAAAGGATGAATTTTGGACTCGCCAACGCACCAGCTGAATTCCAAAGACTGATGCACACTGTCCTAGGTCCGCTGCTGAACAAGAAGGCATTCTGCTATCTCGACGACGTGATTATCCCGGCAAAGGATTGGCGGGAGATGATCGAAAGGTTGAGGGAAGTCCTCGAAAGAATAAGATCAGCGAAGTTGACACTGAAACCCTCCAAATGTGAGTTCGGAAGGAGGGAAGTTGAGTTCTTAGGGTATGTCATCAGTACAGGCGGACTTAAGCCAGGCCCAAGAAAGATCAAGGCGATAGAAGAATTTCCAGAACCCAAGAATGTCCACGACATACGACGCTTTCTGGGACTGACGAACTTCTTCAGACGATTTGTAAAGGACTTCGCGAGGAAAGCAGAACCGCTAAGCAGACTTACGAAGAAAGGTTCACAATTTGAATGGAAGGAAGAACAGCGAAGGTCATTTGGAGGACTACGAAAGGATCTGGTCGAATATCCGGTACTAGCTCATTACAACCCTGAACTCAAGACAGAAGTACATTGCGATGCGAGTGCTGAGGGATTAGCAGGAATGGTGCTACAGATGGACGAAGACTGCAAATGGCGCTTGGTCTACTGTGTGAGCAAGAAGACAACGGAGGCCGAGAAGATGTACCACTCAAGCAAATTGGAGCTGATGGCGATAGTGTGGACCTTGGATCGACTACGTCAGTTCCTCGTAGGAATCAAGTTTACAGTGGTTACAGATTGCCAAGCACTGGTCTACATGAACGCGAAGAAGACTACAAATCCTCAGATAGCGCGATGGTACAATCTGATTCAGGAATACGATTTCGAAATTCGACATAAACCAGGGGAGAAGATGGCCCACGTAGACGGAATGAGTAGAGCTCCAGTCGACGACCCTAGAGACACGATGGAGGAAATCGTGGAGAAAAACCTTGAAGTGTGCCTCACAATCACACTGGAAGAACAAATCTTGATGATTCAGCATTCCGACCCTGAATTGAGAGACCTGATCCAGATCTTTCGAAAGGACCCGTGTGATAGGACAGTAGGAGAACAAAATAGAATTAATGACTCAGCTACAGAAGAAAGTCCGGGCGAGGAGCCAGAAGTAGAAGATACCCCCCGACGCAACCCACGACGTTCCTGCAACGCAAGGTTCAATCGAGGACGATTGAAATCCAGGAATGGCCGAATGTAGGCGCCATCCCGACCAGAGAGCCACAGATAAACAGATTATAAACGCACAGAATATAGAATCCGAGCTCCCCAGTAGAAGGAATACCCGGAAGACGACGGTACTCTCTGTTATATTTGTTGTTCACAATGATGATTTTGTTCTAATAAACACTACTAAATTATTTTATTGGATCCTCTCTTTCTTTTTCCCAGTAAGAAACGCCTACGGAAGCCAACAATTGTTTTATAAACCCGATGGGCGCACCTGTAGCACAGGATATTTGCCTCATTCTATTTAAACATATTCGAGGCAATCTATTTGTATCCATACTCAGCACCCTCAGCCAATATTTCAAAGTCAATTTCAGAGCTGTTATTATTAATGAGACGCGGCCTGTTTCTGGTCTTATTATGTATCCTGGTGTATATCTAGGCAAATTCAAGAACCTACGAATAAATGTATCTTGTATATGGTCTAATAAATCTTTATACTCTGTTGCCCAAATTGGAGCAGCATACATCAAAACAGCCATCACAATAGAATCAAACAGTTTCATTACAGAGTTTAATGAATTAATTTTTGATTTTGCCAATATTGGGGTTGTAGCATTTATTGCCGCGAGTGCTTTTCCTTTGAAAAAGTTTGCGGCTTGAGTGGTTTTAGTTGTACTGACCAGAGGGTATCCCAAGTAATTATATCTTCTTGTTACCATCAGAGGTTTACCATTCCAGTACCATTTATCTTCTCTTGAGGGTTTACCACCATTGCGGAATACCATAACCTTCGATTTGGACTCGTTCAGTGTCATATAGTTCTCACCAAGATATTCTTTCAATATATTAATCTTTTTTTGGAGGTTTATCCTCGACTCCCCTATAATAGCAATATCATCTGCATACATCAGCAGGTGAACATCACCAAATTCCGGCAGGTATACACTCGTCAGATCTGAGTTGTCATACATTTTAATCAGGTCCGTCATGAATAATATAAAGAGTAATGGCGATAGTGGCTCTCCTTGTAAAACACCCGAATGTATCTTAATATTTTCTGTAATTGATCCCCTCCATCTGACTGCCACAGTCGCCTGTTCGTAGTAATTTCTAATTGCATGTATAAATTGATAGCTCACGCCCAGATTGGTTAATTTATTCCAAAGTAATGAGTGAGGAACTGTATCAAATGCTTTTCTCAAATCAACAAAAAATACATATAATTTTCCTCTCTTTTTCCTCAGTGAAAGTTGTATTAGAGTGGTCAATGTGAATATCAGATCCACACACGATCGACCCCTTCGGAAACCCGCCTGATTTTCTGGAATGACGTTTCTTCTTTCTACCCATTCATTCAATCTTGATCTTAGTATTGTCGTAAAAAGTTTCGATAAATTACTTATCAGTGCTATACCACGATAATTTGAAGGGTTGTCTTTGTCACCGCTTTTAAAGATTGGATGTATGATCGATTTAGTCCATATTGTAGGATAGTGTCCCATTATCAGAGCTCTATTGTAAAATTGTTCTAATAAACCCATGTATGAGTCTGGGAGTACTTTTATTATTTCATTGGGGATGTCATCAGGTCCACTTGCCTTGTTATTTTTCAAATTTCTGATTGCCCTGCCTATCTCTTCAGAAGTTATCTCTGGATCAAGTATTGGCTCGCTCGGCAAGATCCTCACTTCTATATTACAAATCTTCTCTTTTTTCTCAATACTCATTAATTCGCAATAAAATTCGTGCCATTCCTGTACAGTAATTTCTCCTTGAATTTTTGTTGCTCTTTTAAATAGCGCAATGGTCTTCCAAAAGGACTTTGAATCTTTTATATATCTCAATATTTCTTGTTTTTCCTGAATATATTTCTTTCTTTTATCATCTAATAAACCGAGATATTTCTTTCTATGGAGAGCATAGCTTTCAAGGTCTTCCTTTCTGTTGGTTCTACGGTATTCCTTCAGACTTTCTTTTGTTAGCTTTTTCATTTCGTAACAGTTTTTGTCAAACCATGGTTTAGATTGTCCGGGGGCACCCTTAGTTAAGTACATTATTCCTGATGTTGACATTGCCTCAGTAATTCTTTGAGTGAAAGTATTTACGGAGCTATCGAGATTTGATATTTTTACTACTTGCAATTCCTTTAATTCCTGTTTAAATGTCTTAATTCCCTCAGCTGTCCATCTGTATCTCGTAACACCATATTCTTCTACCTTAGATTTATTTTCATAGGTGTTTTGGACTGTTATCTTCAGGATAAGAGGAAGGTGATCTGAATACATCTGGGTTTCTATCCTGAAGTCTGATATTTTTTCCAGTATTCCTTGTGAAACTATGCAGTAATCAATAGTTGATGAGCCTCTCTCCGAAACATATGTAAAGTCTCCCTCTCTGTCTCCTGTTGATCTTCCGTTGATTATTGTCAGCGAATTGTCCTCGAGAAACTCGAGAAGTCCTTCAGCCAGTGGTGAAATTATTAGATCTCTTGCTTTTCTTTCGGAAACTAAAGAGAGTTGAAGATTTGTTGGATTATACAGTCCCCCGAGCCCTCCAGTTCTAATATTTAAATCCCCAATTAGAATTAGTTCTTTCCCGTCAGTTATCTGTTTTTCCATATATTTAGTTAATCTAGCTAAGTTATTCTGGTACAGTTCGTTTGGAGGGAGATATACAAATATCAAGCAGGTGGTAGGTGTGTCGGTTCCTATGTTTTGTGATAAGAAAATCGATATCCAGATGTTATCCTGTTCTGTACTGTGCAACCTGTAATGTCCCCCTTTTTTGACACCCACAATTATTCCTCCTGATCCCCTACCCCTTTCTGTGGTCTTTGTTGCCGGATGTTCAAAAATTTGGAAATCCTTTAATGTTATATTTGTGAGATTTATACACCATGTTTCAAGTAAAGCGAAGATCTCGTAATTTTTAATGTACTCGAGAAGTGGAAAAACAGAGAGCAACCTAAAAAGTCCATTTATATTCCAGCATATTATTGTATTTACCGTAACCTTTGGTTTTTTAAAGCTAATAGTCTTAAAACTTTTTTGTGAATCTTTATTTGTATGTATTTTATTTTGTAGTGTCTGTAAAGTTTCTGATTTGTCAACATCAATTCGGGACTGCGTCGACAGCTATAATGTAGAGCCCCTTTCACCAACCACTCTACCGAAATTTATTCCTCTTTTTATTCTCCCTCAATTATATTATAGAAAAATAACAATTCCATATATATATTTATTTATATCAGATTATTAGCAAAAACATTTTCTCTAAAATAAAATATATATATATATTCATAATATTTGAAGCTATCTAAGCTTGTATTAATGAATAGAAAATAAAATTTGCATATCTTTATATGCAAATTGAAGGCAGATGATATATGAACACCTTCTTACTCAGTCGAGAATGGAATGGAAGCGATAAATTTGCCGCAAATAAGAAAGTTTATTATTCGAAATAATTAATTGAATTTGGGTGAATTGTTTCGAACTAATCACTAGCCGTGCAAATTAACGGTCGAAGAGCTTTCAAAGAAGAGATTTCTCAAGAATTAAGACAATTATAATTAATAGAAATTTTGGGTGGAAACTGCACACTAACTAGTTTTCCTTACTTGACATTTACCTACCTATCTACACACTCTCCTTATCTCCCCATTGATGTCAGAGAATTATAATTATTATAATACACCATTTTCCCAGTTGTAAAGATCTTTTGATATTCTATGAAATTTAAGGGAAAGATAGTATTTTCCTCAATTGCTGAAATGTTCTTTGAACTTTTCATTACTATTCCTTACACTAAATTATATTGAATATTATGTATATTATGGGATATATCCATTTACGAATACAGTAACACAAAATAATGAAAATTAAATTTAAAATAATCTATACCACATACAGAAAAAATATTAATAAAATACACACAGAAATTCCCTTTTTTGTATTAAGTATGCTTTTCACTAAATATAAATCAAATGAAATAAATATTTTAAAAACCTCATCAGGAATATAAATTGATGGACAAAACCTAAGGAAGTTCTACCTTTTAACACGTATATCGGGATACAGATAATAACTCTGAAAGATATTTGATACATAGTAACCTTTATTGAAAACACACGTGATAACCAAGTGTGAACAATATCTGTCTCTGTCTCCTTAATAAAAACAGATGATTGGCATTCCACTTCCTTAAGCTTTGTCCATGAGTGTATATCTAAATATTAACGCGATTAAACTATTAAAATAAAAAAACTGAATAAAATTGATAAGTAAATCTATTGTTTTCGTGTTTATATCTATCTATTGTGTGTGTGTGTGTGTGTGTGTGTGACAATTTGACAATTGAAAAATATTTATTGTCATCTAGACAATGTTACATCTCAAAGAGAAAGAGAGAAGAGAGGGGTATATACATTAGGTTAGCGCTTGCCGCGGTGACGTCTAGTCTTGGGAGCCAAGGCCCTCCTGAGCTCGGACAACCCGCTGAGGATCCTGGGATGGGAATCCCGAGCGCGCTCGATGGCCGCCTCGAAAAAGACAGCGTAGTTTTTCTTCAAAATAGGCGAGAGTCTCGCAAGGAAAGGCGCCCTAGAATGGGGATGTAGGATGGCATCAATGGCGTCGGTCCAGGAGGTTTCATCATCGACCAAGGGTCCAGGGTTGATTTTGGACATGATGATCTCTCTCAAAATTTCATCGATGCAATCATCCAGGTTCGGCGGCAGGTCTTCCTCCATCGGGGTAGGTGGTAGGGACGGAGGTGTCATAGCCGGTGTCGGATCCTCTTTGTGGGGAGCAGATGGTGTCGGCCCAGCAGGCTGAGGCGCAGGCAGTGGGGGTGCTGAAACTGCGGCTGGTGAGGGAGCAGAGGGCTCCTCAGTGGTGGACATTTCCACGTCCGGTGTTGGGGCCGCAGGCCCGAGGGTCTTCTGGGCGGGCAGAGGGCCACGCGGGGCAACGAAGTCCGGCCGAGCGGGAGGCGGCTCTGGATGTTGTGAATTGGCCGGGCGAGGGCCCACGGGACCCTCAGGCGCCTGCAGGGACGGAGCAGGGGTCACAGGTGGAGGGGCAGAAGGCGCCTTCTCCATAGATACGGCCGGGGCCACTGGTGGAGATGGCCGAGGTGCTGTAGATGTAGTTACAGCTCGGGCCTCAGGAGGAGCGCCGGGAGTCTCCGAGGCTGGGTCGGAGGATGCCGGTGCAGGAGGCTGGGCTGCTGATCGCTGAGGCAGTGCAGGGGTGGTCGGTGGTGGGACGCCGGCAGGAGTGGTTGGTGGGGCCATTCTGGTGTTGTTGGCCAGCCCTGCAAGCAGGGGGCAGATGGCCCTACGGTGTCCTTGACCGTGGCACCTGGAACACCTGATTCCAGAGGTCAGGTATGCGGGCCAGGTCTCGCCTTTTATTTTGATCTCGAGGCGGGTAGGAAGCCTTTCGATAGTCACTCCTTCGTGGAGGGCAATGAACGCCTCTCGGCGGCCATCATTGTAGATGTAAGGGCCAGCCTTCATCAGTTTGGGCGCGATGGATGTAACACGCCCAAATGTCGAGAGGGCGTTGATGATGACACAGTCCGCCACGAAGAAGGGCAGGTTTCCAACTGTTATCCTCTCCGCTCTTTTGCGGAAAGGGAATGCTTTCAGGAGTGTGCCCTCAACCTCGAGGCCCTCGCTTATGAGGCGCTCGACCAGGCCTCTGTTGGTTAGTCCCAGCAGGTAGAGTCCGTTGACCTTGGAAACCTGGACGACTCCGCTGGTTCCTCCGACCATTCTGTCCAGTGCCCTTAGGTAGTGGAAGGGCTCTAGGTCGGGGCTGCGTTCGATATACACGCAGTACTCCTCAGAGGAGGACGCCTGCTGCGCCCTGGCCTCCGCGATATGCGCCCTGGTGGTCCTAATCTCCTCCGCCCGCGGCGCCCATCCCGTGGATGATCGCGGTCGGCGATCGGTCCTAGAACCTCCGACATTGGAGGATGGTGCATTCGCTGTAGGCGAATTCCCCGAGCCGCGGCGTCTCTTCCTTCTCTGGACAAGAGTAAAGTTGTCCTCAATTTCAGGATTTATATCCTCTGTCATGTCTGCCCAGTTTCTTTGAGCTTGGGCTACGGCATTGGAAGATGGATTAGCCGCCAAGTTGAACGGCGCGGCCAGATTTACATCTTTACCGCCGGCGGGCAAATTTGCATATTTATCAAATGCTTCTTGATTATTAGAGTAATTGCTCTGCGAATCGAAAATTGCAGATTTCTCTGCACAGAGGTGTGCTTTCAAGCCGTGCCTTCCAGGCATCTGATCAGCTTTTAATGGGCTTTCAGCCCGTGCTAAACTCGGCGTACCGCCGGTAGCCATACACCCGCCAGGGTGGGAAAAAGGCGGAGCTCGACAAATGCGTGCCGCACGGCCGAGTGTGTGTGTGTGTGTGTGTGTGTGACAATTGACAATTGAAAAGTATTTATTGACCTTAGTCAACTTTTACAGGATTAAAAAGGACATATATACAGATAAAAAAAAAATATATATATATATATATACAATTCAGCCAGGGAGTCTTCCCCAGCGGGCGAGGGTCCTGTGCCAGGCGATGACGGGGTCCTCGGCGCTGCCAAGAAGGCCAACCTGGATGAAGTGCCGGTAGACTCGAGACTTGGCCGACGAGAGGATGGAGATGTCGTCTTGCTCGAGGCCGGTCCCGAATATCCACGCCTGGAGGTCAGGGGGTCTGCCTATGATGTTGAAGGCTTCTAGGATGAGGGGTCTGATGGTTCTGCACCCCCAGTATCGGTGGCCCAGGGAGCCATCGCTGGAGCTGCAGGCAGGGCATGAGGGACCGGCAGATGCTGGGTGGTCTGGATGAGGCAGGGCATGGAGGGCCAGCCGCAGGGCGACGTCGGCGTTGTGCCCCGAGAGGGCGCCGCGTCGGAGGGAGGTCCAATCCACCCTGGGAGGCACGTCAACGGTGGGCGTCCATCTTGCTAGGAGCCGGTGGATGGGCAGGGCCGCAAGGCGCGGGCGATCCAGGGCGCGACGGGCCGAGCGGGTGGTGATGTGGGCGAGAGGCTTTGTCGTTCCGCGCAGGACAACGGCCTCGGCCAGGCTGGGAACCCGGTAGCTCGCCTGGATGTTCTCCGCCACGATCCTCCGGCAGAAGGCGGCGAGGGCAGCAGCGTCGGCGAGGGCGGAGCGCGTTGGGTGGGGTATTACGATGGTATGGTGGTCGTCGTCCCCCAGGTCCCGGACTCGTGCGCCGACCCAGCGCGAGGGAGCCAGGAGATTCGGTGGGCGGAGGAACCGGAAGCCGCCGATGATAGGGAGGTCCAGCAGCTGGGTCGTGGGTGCCGCCCGATGGTCGAGGGACAGGACGCCGGAGGTCTCCTCCCATAGTTTCAGCAGCCGGAGGCGCCGGGGCTGGAGTGTGGTGCCGTCCGGTGGAGGTCTGAGCCAGGCCTCGCTAGTCACCAGCCAGGAGAAGCCGTTTCTCCCCCCTCGAAGCGCGACCTGGACACCTTTTAGACAGGCGAGATGGAGTTGGGTGCCTATGTCTATTAGGCCGAGGCCCCCGGTGACAACGGGCCTCGCTAAGATGCCGGAGGCGAGCCACGCCGTGTGGTCGGGCCCCCAGATGAAACGGGCCACGCGGGCCTGCAGCTTGGAGATGATGGAGGCCTCCGGCAGGTAGGCGTGGAGGTGGTGCTGGATGGTGGAGAGGACCAGAGAGTTGGCTGCTCTGGCTCGCCCGACAAGGGAGAGGCCTCGGGTGAAGGGCGTCGTTCTTCTGCAGGCGGACTCCAGGAGGGCCAGAAGATGTTGCTCCCGCTGGACTACGGAGCTCCTGGTTGCTATTCTGGTCCCCAGGACCTGGATCGAGGAGTTCGACCAGGAGGCACCGCGGAGGGGGGAGTCGCCGCGATCGCGCCAGGCGCCGCACCAGAGGCCCGCGCTCTTCGAGTAGTTGACCGCGATCCCCGAGGCTCGATGGAATGATTCGAAGATGGCGGCAGCCCTCGCGAACTGCTCGTCGCGGTGTATCAGGAGCACGATGTCGTCGGCGTAGGCGATGACGTTGCCCACGCCGAGGATCGTCTCCAGGCGACGCAGCAGAGGTCCCGTCGCGATACTGAAGAGCGCCGCGCTCAGAGCGCAGCCCTGTCTCACGCCGTTGAGTAGTCTGAAGGCGACGGTCTGGAAGCCCCCGACCCTTATTGTGGCGTCCGCCCCGGCGTAGAGTAGAAGGATCCATCCCACGAAGGCCGGTGGGAGGCGCAGGTGGGACACCAGGAGGGATGTTAGATACCCGCGGTCCAGGGAGTCGAAGGCGGACTGCAGATCCACGGAGACCGCGGCCAGCGGCGTGCCTCGGGCAGTAGCCTCTTCGACGGCGTCTGTGACCCGCGCGATGTTCCAGGAGGGGGACCTTCCGGGGACGGCGTACGTCTGGCACTCCGGCACCAGAGTTGGCAGGTGGGGCCTGAGGCGGCCCAGCAGGATCGATCCGATTACCCTGTAGTCGGCCGAAGGCAGGGAGATCGGTCTGTAGCCGTCCAGACCGCGATCGCCGCCGCGGGCCTTGGGGACCAGGCAGATCTCGCTCCGGCGCATCGATGGAGGCAGGGCACCGCGGAGCTGAGACTCGGCGAGCACACGTCGCAGGGCGACCGCGAAGAATTCCTCGAAGGTGCTGAGGACCTCGCAGGGCAGACCGTCCCAGCCGGGGGCTCTTCCGCGAGGGAGGCGGCGGATGGCAGCGGCTACCTCAGCCTCGGAGACCTCAGCCCGGTGGAGTGGATCCTCTTCTTTTAGTTCGATAGGAGTGGTGGTCGTAGCTCCGATGAAGGCCGCGTACTCCGCCGGGTCGCAGCTCGGGCGGGCGAAGCGAGGCCGGAAGATGTCCAGGGCCTTTCGCCGCAAAACGGGGCCCTCGATGACCTCGCCGTTCTCGTCCCTGATGGTGGTGACAGCTGGGCGGCGGTGGCGCGTGAGGCGCGCGAGGTCCGAGAGAGATGGGTAATCCGCGTTCGTCGACGAGGCCTCAAGCTGTACCCTGATGTAGCGTTGGGCTCTGCCGATGTAGCTGTCGTTGCGATCGTGGTGGCGAGGATCGTGGAGCGAGCGGGCCTCCGCGAGGATGCCGGCCTTGATTAGTGTCCAGCGGTTCCACAGTTGAGGCGCATCGAGCATGGATATTTCCTCCGCGATGTCCACCAGGTAGTTGTTCATGTGCTCCTGGGCCAGCCCGGAGCGGAGCGTAGCAGCCACGCGAGGTTGGTAGGGGGCGGCTGGAGGGCCCACTCGGAGCAGCACCATGCGATGATCGGAGAGGTGGAAAGGAGCAATCGCATATGATGTTGAGACCTCCAGAAAGCGCGCCGGAGCGAGGATCCTGTCGAGGCGACTGCTCTCGATCAGGTCGCCATGTGCAGCGACTCTGGTGGGAAGGTGGGCGGCGTCAAACTCGGGGGCGGCATCCAGAAGCGCGGCGGACTCGCAAAGAGCTCCGAGGGCCGCCATGGAGATAGAGTCGCGGTTCCTGTCGTCCCTAATATTAAAGTCCCCGAGGACCCAGGCTTCCTCCTCTTCTTCAACGGCGGCTGCCTCGATGACTCGGAGTTGCTCGATGCGCTCGCGCTGGTCGTGCGAGAGGTGGACATTTATGACGGTCATCTCCTGGCCGTGGACATTGAGGGTGGCCAAGACGATGTGGCCCGGCCACAGGATGCGGTGTCGCGAGACGGTGATGCCCGGCGCGTAGATGCAGGCGAGGCCCGAACCCGATATTGCGTCGGGTGGGGCAGTAATAGCATCGTAGCCGAGGCAGAGGTCTTGGGCGCCGTCGAGGTGGTGGGTGTTAGTTTCTTGCACAAGCGCAATGTCCACGCGGTGTTTTCTCAGGAGGTGGCAAAGGCTTAGGCTCTTGTTCCTAATAGCGAGCCCGCGCGCGTTAATGGAGGCGATGGTGAAGCCTATGATGATGTCCCTTGATGGAGGAAGGGCAGGGCCTGGCGAAGGCGTTTGTAGATGGAGCCGCTGGAGTCGAGTCTCCTACGTAAGAGGGCCTCGACCAGCTCGTACAAAGCAGTCCTCTGGGCGGGTTTAAGGTTAGGGAGTTGCTTTTTGAGGAGCGGTGTGGAGACGAGGAGGCGACAAACCCTCTCCTTTTCGAGACCCTCTTGGTTGGTTTTGTCAAAGATTGTGGAGGGGGCCTGCTGCAGGTAGGCATCTAGCTCTTTCCTGATTTTGTTTCTTCCTTCCTGGGTGGAGCCCGTGCCCTCCTCCTCGATCCTTTCCACCTCCATTGGCTCGACGGGCGCCGGTGAAGGCAGGGCTGGTGTGGTGGGCGGGTTGGAGGCCGAGCAGGTAGAACTCGGCGCCTCTCCAGGCGGCAGGAGAGGTCGCGCAGGATGGAGCGGTGGGGCACCTGGAGCAGCAGCAGCGGGCGTCACTGGGGCATTATTAGGTGCCTCCTCTGATGGAGCTGGAGGCGCCGGTGGAGAGGATACGGGTGTTGGTGGACCAGTTCGCTTAGGCACGGGGGGAGAAGGAGAAGCCTGAACCTGAGCAGGATTGTCCACACGCTTTGGGGCGTCGAAGTTCCGCCTGGCGAGCGATGGGCAGCTAGCTCTGCGGTGGCCCTGCCTTCCGCATTTGGAACATTTGATTCCGAAGGAGAGGTAGGCAGATAGGGTGTCTCCCTTGGACTGTATGGTCAGTCGGGCGGGCAGGGTCTCCAGCCTGACTCCCTCGTGGAGCAGGATGAACGCCTCCCGGCGGCCGTCGTTGAAGGCAAACTCCCCCAGCTTGATCAGGATGGGGGCGATGGAGGTGACCCTCCCGTATTGGCCCAGGGCGTTCACGATGGTGAAGTCGTCCACGAAGCCTGGCAGGCCGGCGACGACGATCCGTTCGGCCCTTTTTCGGTAGGGGAAGACCCTAAGGGTCGTTCCCCCGATCTCGAAGTCGCTCTCCACCAGAAGGCGCGCAAGATCTTTGGTTGCCAAGCCCACGAGGAAATGGCCGTTCATTTTGCCGAAATGCGTGATTTTATCCGGCCCCCCGACCAGCCTGGACATTGTCTTTAGGTAGGTGTAGTCCGGGATCTCTGGGCACCGCTCCACGAAGATGTAGTGCTCGTGGTCGGTTGTGGCCTGCCTCTTCTTGGCGTCAGCGATGTTGGCGCGTGTCGCCTTGATCTCCCTAGGCGGCACTGTTTTCGGCCCTGTCGGCCGCCTCAGCTGCTGGGAGCTGGGCTTTTCAGCAGGCCTGCTAGGCTGCTTGGCGGCGTGCTCCGGCGTTGTTGAAGTGCGGCGCCGCTTCTTGTTCTTCACGAGGATGAAGCCCTCGTTGTTGTCCACCTCTACCATCTCGCTGTCGGCCCAGTTGAGCGAGGCCGGGCTGGCTGTTATAGCGCTGTTCAAAGCAGCAGTCGGCGGCGCCGTGACGTCACGCGCGGCGGCCGGATTTGCATACTCCTTGCCAGCAGGCAAATTTGCAAGTATAGAATTATCTTGATTTTCTTCAGAAGAATTCTTCTGAAAACCAATTTTCTCTGATATCTCAGCACTGGTTTGATATTTCGAGCTGAGCCTTTCAGGCTCATGAGCAGCTCGTTCAGGGCTTTCAGCCAATATCATATTCGACACACCTTTCGGCATTTTTACACCCGCCAAAGGTGAAAAACGGCGGAGCTAAAAAATTGCGTGGCCGCTCGATAGGTGTGTGTGTGACAATTTTTTTTTTTTTGACAATTAAAAATATTTATTGTCATCTAGACAATTTTACAATTCAGCGAGAGAGAGAGAGCAAGAGAAATATATACAGGAGAAAGATAGAATACATAATTTTTACAAAGTGATGATGGAGGATGAAGGAAGGCATCCCCTGCGCACGAGGGTCCTCGTCCAGGCGATGAGCGGGTCCTCCACCCCACCGAGCCCAACCTGGACAAAGTGGCGATAGACGCGCAGCTTTGCCGACGCCAGGATGGTCAGGGCGTCGTCCTCAAAGCCGGACCCGCCGAAGATCCAGGCCTGCAGGTCAGGGGGCCGCCCGATGATGTTGAAGGCCTCTCTGATGAGGGGCCTGATGGAAGAGCAGCTCCAGTAGCGGTGGCCGAGGGAGCGGTCGACGGACCCACAGGCAGGACACGAGGGGACGGCCGAGGCAGGATGGGCCGGATGGGGTAGAGCGTGGAGGGCCAATTTGAAGGCGGCATCGGCCTCATGTCCCGAGAAGGCGCAGCGCCGGAGCGAGGCCCAGTCGATCCTGGATGGTGGGCTGATGGTGGGTGCCCATCTCGCCAGGAAACGGGAGATCGGCGTGGCCGCGAGGCGTGGACGATCCAAGGCCCGTCGGGCCGAGCGCGTCGTGAGGCCGTTGAGGAACGGCGTGGCCGTCCCGCGTAGCACCACAGCCGCAGCTAATGAAGATGATGAAGAAGATGGAGACTCCCCCCCGAAGCCCACGGCGTTCTCGGAGGTCAGCCTCCGACAGAAGGCGCTCAGGGTCGCGGCGTCAGCCAGGGCCGAGCGCGTAGGGCGGGCGATGAGGTCCCGGACTCGGGCTCCGCGCCAGCGGGCGGGGGCCAGGAGGTCGGGAGGGCGGAGGAACCGGCAGCCGCCGATGATGGGGAGGTCCAGCAGCTGAGCAGTGTGTGTGTGTGTGTGACAATTGACAATTAAAATTATTTAATGTCTTCTAGACAATGTTACACAATTTCAAAACAAAGTGTGTGTGTGTGTGTGTGTTTGTATCATTTAAGTGGTAAATATAGGAAAATTTCTTGTGGCATATTGTTACAATCATATTTTCCTGATTCTCTGGAATAAAAAGAAAAACGTGATATAAGAAAAATGATATTTATTCCGATAGATGGTCGTAAGCCATATGTTAAGTCACTTATCAAACAAAAGAATATACCTAGAAGCATGCCCTCCTTTCTCAAGAAAAAAAAAAGATTCTTCAAGAGTTGTGTTTTGAGAAAGCTCAATGTGTGCTGCTCGCAAAAATATTGAAATAGAATAATTTTGTATCCATCCAAAAGAGACATTTCTTCTTTTATGGTATAGCTATTTTCAAAGTGACCCAGAACTCATGGCTTAAGATAACTGTTAGAATGTAGGTAAATATCAATTTTACACCATCAAAAAGTAAATAATATATATATATTTTTTTGATAAGGCACAATTTGGATTATAGATTATAAACATAAGGTAATAAGACCAAATAAATAAATAATGTGTGACGTTTCGGTAACAGCGTTGTTACCATCTTCAGACAAAAATACTGAATGAGAAATTTTACCACAGCATGTTTTAAATAATTACTGTTATCAAGTGTGTAATTCTTACTGCTATCTTGTTTACACACTTGATAACGGTAACTATTTTAAACATGCTGTGGTAAAATTTCTCATTCAGTACTTTTATCTCAGGATGGTAACAACACTGTTACCGGAACATCACACACTATTTATTTATTTGGTCTTATTACCTTATGATTATATAAAAGGGCGTACCTGGATCTGTAAAGAAAAAAAACAATTTTTTTTCTTTACAGATCCAGGTACGCCCTTTTATATAATCTTAATTAATGGATCGCCTTTTGACTCAAATTATTACCTTATGTTTTTATATATTTTTTATGTAGTGTTAAAAAATATACAGTAAAACTTTGCTAAAATGAACCAGGAATATAAAGAACCGTCCGTTTTAACAAACCTGAAATAATCACCATTTTATAATACAGTGAACTATGGTTATAACGAACCATGGCTATAGTGAACTGAAGGTTGAGTCTTATTGGGGTTTGCTACAGAGGGGTTTTACTATTTAACACAATGGATCTTTATGATCTATGTACAAAATGTACAGATCAGTGAATAAGCTATGACATCACGACACAATTTGGATTATGAACACAAGGTAATAAGACCAAATCTAAATAAATAGTGCGTGACGTTTCGGTAACAGAGTTGTTATCATCTTCAGACAAAAGAATAAATGTGTGACGTTTAGGTAACAGTGTTGTTACCATCTTCAGACAAAAGAATAAATGAATGATGATGGTAACATGGTTATCGAAACATCACACACTATTTATTTATTTGGATTTGGCCTTATTACCTTGTGTTTATATTATAAGATAATTAATTATTACCTTGTGTTTATATTATAAGATAATTAATTATCTATATTAATAAAATGCAAATTTCATAAGTGGTGTTCGCTAAAAACTTTCGTTACAATGCATCAATTTCGACCAAATTTTCAACATTTATGTAAAACGAGATGGAGCAGGTTTTGCTTAACATCAAAATATTTTTCCTAACTTTAAAATACATAACTTTGCTGTTATCGATAAAATACAAAAAAAATCAACAGAGTTAATTTTATTTATATATAAATACAAAAAAAAATTCAGCAATTCATTCAACTCAATCTAAAAAAATATTCAAAACAAGCAATTTTAAGATAACACCATATGTAAAACAGTCGGCCAAGAAAACAACAACGATATTACATCTTTCTCATATATTCACACACAATCTTGATTAATAATTAAAACTAATCTTTAACATTGTTTATTATCTATATATATAAAAATGAATGTATGTGTGTCTGTTTGTTTGTTTGTTTGTTTGTCCTTTATGCCTGACCAAACCACTCATTGGAACGCCATGAAACTTTGGGAAGTTATTTAGTATAGTACTGGGAAGGTTTCTAGAAAATAAAATTTTTGAAATAACTTTTCGCTTTAAAATAATCAAGATAAATATTCTAATTTATCTGTTATAATTCAACAATCTGCTCTAAATATTATCATGATGATACGATGATTTTGTAATGTAGAAAATTAGGAAAGACAAAATTCAGGATGACACGGCAATTTATTTGAGACAAGAATAATGATACAATTCCAAGGCAAGATACTATTCCTTTAACTTCCAATTACCGAGGGAACCAATTAATAATGATTTTATTTAACTTATCGAGTATTTTTCAAGGGACCGGGAAAAAATGTACACTTTATCGAGAGATTCGTTATACAAACCTTTACTCGGGTAAAACCCGGGCGAAGCCAGGTACGTCCATACAAGAATAATGATACAATTCCAAGGCAAGATACTATTCCTTTAACTTCCAATTACCGAGGGAACCAATTAATATTGATTTTATTCAACTTATCGAGTATTTTTCAAGGGACCGGGAAAAAATGTTCACTTTATCGAGAGATTCGTTAGACAAACCTTTACTCGGGTAAAACCCGGGCGAAGCCGGGCGGGTCCGCTAGTACTTCATAATATATAATATTCGTTAGGCAAACTTTCACTCAGATAAAACCCGGGCGAAGCCGGGTACACATCCGCTAGTAAGATTATAAATTCAAAAGGAGCTTCTTCTATAAAACATGTTTATTTCGCTAGCTTTCGAACAAATTCCTTCTTCAACGGGCGTAAAGACAAAGTGTGATGTGAGATGCGTGCAATTATATAGACCTACATTGCACACATCACACTTTGTCTTTACGCCCGTTGAAGAAGGAATTTGTTCGAAAGCTAGCGAAATAAACATGTTTTATAGAAGAAGTTCCTTTTGAGTTTATAATCTTATGTTGTTGTTGTTGTTTCTTATCCCCTTGTGTAAAGATTACACGAATTCCATGAGTCCATGATCTCATGGAATGGGGTATAGGGGTGCAGCTTTCGTTGATCATGGCACCATGATCCAGACACATTTTGGTGAAAGTCTGACTTTGCCTGTAATTTGAGGCCGTTCCTAACATGGAAGCCTTTACTGCCGACTCTAACATGAGTACAGACACAGTTCCTCTGTATTCCTGGAGTGGGGACCCTTGCTGAGGTCCATCAATCGGGTCAATTGGACTCAGGATTTTTTAGAGATATATTATAATCTTATAGTAATCAGTGCTGTAGTCGTAAAATTAGCATAGGGTATACGCTTGAGAATATAAATTTTTGGTAAAAATAAACAAGGTTATTTTAATTATATTTTTATTTGAAAAAAAGACGTAAAATATTACATACAACTTTTACATAAAAATGTCCCATAATGACTGCTGAGATGCATCTGTATTTTTCTGGCACAAACTCTTGATCTAGTGTCAGTAGATGATCTATGATGTAAAAGCCATGATTGAACGTATTTTTTCGGCTGAAACATTTCGATTGGTGGTCCATTTGAATTTATGAACATTAAGTTCGAAACATTTGATATTAGCAAAGAAGTCCGCAAGTTTGTTATTATATCATTCATCAGGCTGAAACCTCGCTCACATTCAGCTGTTGAACAGGGCAATGTTGAAATTGCCCTGAAAAATGGTTGAAGTGTTTCGGGAACATTGTTTTTATCATCAACAAAATCTCTCAAGCCGTTAATGCATTTCATTTCATCTAAGTTAAACCTTCGACAAATACGTCTCATTTCGACCTCTCCATATCGAACATTTTCTGCGTCAAAATTGTTTGGTTCTAGAGCTGAAATATCCTTAATTAATTGCTCATTATCTTCATTTGATTCTGTACACAACCTTAATTTTAACTTTTCTATTATACTTAGAAGAATTTTTTTTCTATCAATCGGAATAATTTTGGCATTGGGAACTAATGTTACGCTCCAAAAAACTAAGTTTTCTGCCGCTTCAAGAGCTAGCAAGCTTTTTTCTCCTGGTGATGTTTTGAAGCTTTCTATGACTCTAATTGTTCTCTTTATTATATGTTCCGCCTTTTGTAAAGTAGTTGTTCTAGACTGCAGCTCTAAAGACAACATTGACATTTCCTGAAGCGTGTGTCGTACATTAAACCTAAATCTAATATAAATTCTGGACTCGCCAATCTTCTTAATAACCCTTGATATGTGGAATCGAGATATGTTGATGATTTGAAATGATGGTGCAATGACTCGTATGACTCCCAGACGGTTTTTATTGTTCTAAAACTACTTGAAATCCATCGTACTCCTAAAATTCGACCCACTTTAGCAAATATTGTTCCTAATTCATGGCAAGCTTCCTCCAGAGCACGACAATTTTTGGGAGATTGGCTATATAATGAATACAGTTTGTCCATAAAAGCTTTAAAATGGTTGATTCCGCTGACTTCTTTGATAGTATCGCCAACAGAAAGCTCTAATCTATGGTTGAGGCAGTGCCATGCAAAAAGTTTTGGAAACTTTTGCTTAAGTCGAGTTACGACTCCCGAATGTCTTCCTACCATGACACTTGCCCCATCAGTCGCAATTGCTATCCAATTTTCTTTTAAATATTCTTCGTTCAACCCATGTTTATACAAAGTATTCAAAAGCTCTTTTTCAATATTTTCTGAGTCTTGGCATTGTAATTCACACAAATCAAAGAAAATATAATCAATACTTTCTCCTCCTAAATATGCTTTCAAGAAAATGACCAAAGTTGATTTATTACTTAAGGTTGTTGATTCATCAATTAGTATAGTAATTTTTTAATTTTACGATGTACTAGAGCGCCATCTGTTATCAAATTATAAAACTATTTTAGAGGCGTAATATTCTTTTTAAAATAAAACAATTTCTACTGTCCTTACTGCGATGGAAACTTTAAAAAAAAATTTTCCATCGCAGTAAGGACAGTAGAAATTGTTTTATTTTAAAAAGAATATTACGCCTCTAAAATAGTTTTATAATTTTTTAATTTGTTGACAAAATCTTCGCAACAAGCATTTTCCGCATTTCGCAGGCTATATGGTTTATTATTTGTGTAGCAGAATATCTGGAGTGAAGAGTCGATCCTAATTTAATGCCATTTAATGTTTGTAACGTGATATGATTTTCATAATCAGAATATGGTCTATTTGTTTTAGCGATATTATAAGCAGTTCTAAAAAGCTTAATATTTTCATTTTCTACTTCAATGTTCATATTGTTTGCATATTCTTCTAATTTATTTTTTTTCTGTCTTTCTTAATATTCTCAGCTATTTTATGAGCTTCAGACTCACAATGCTTTTTAATTTTCCTTCGAATGTTTGATAATTTGCTTGCCCGATCTTTTCCTGCTGCTTCTATTAGGTAGTTATTCCATTCTGGTGAAATATGAATTCTTTCACTTTTTGCAGCCCCTAAAGTTTTAACACTTGCGCAAATGTTACATCCGAGTCTACCTTTGGAAATTGAAAGCCATGGATACTTTTACTTAAATTGAATATATTGGGAATCATTCCAAACTTCAAATTTGGAATCCTGGTCATTCATTTTCTCTGGTGAACTATTGATCAATATATCAGCTCTTTTTGAGATAGTACTTGCATTTGATGTACCAACAGTGTTTTTATTTCTTTTAACAGCTTCTTCTAGTTCATTCTTTTCTGCATCTTCTTCTACCTCCAAACTTCTTTTAGTACATAAATTTCCTGTCTTCAACCAGCGGTCCATAATTAAACAGAAGAGTTATTTTCGAAAGCTAGTATAAGTACAGAAAATTTAAATTTCACTTATTTTAACATTAACAAAATTTAGATACTTACTTAATCGATTTGTTTTGAATAAAATCTTTATTTATTTTTTTAAAAAACAAACACCAACTTTTCATCAACAATTTAAATAAGCTTTTAAGCCATTATCAATAAACTTACTTAAAGAAGTTTTCAAAATTATATTTTTTTGAAAATCAATGTTATTTTGTCAACAGCTTTTGCTAACTTCCAATAAACTAAAGAATATGCAAAATTAACGTCCACAATAACGTAGTTTAGCATGGTTACCATAGCAACTTTAGTTAAAGAAGAGTATTTGATAAAATTCAAATATATTTTCAATTGTATAGAATTAGAAGAAAATCGTTTTAAATCGAAAACCAAATTGTTTATGTATTAGTTTACATCACTGCTGGATAAATACAGCATTGGTAATAAGAGAACATCTATCTTGAAGAAGTCGTTTTTATTTTTTTTTTTGTAAATGATTTTAGCATCAGAAAATATAACTTTATTTTTATTTAAACTTTAATTTTTTAACTTATTTTCTATTAAGCAAACATAATAACTTTTAAATATTAGGAAAGTTTTTAAAGTTTTCATTTCATTGTGGTTTTAAACAAAATTACCATTTTCAAAAATTAAAGGTTCGGTTATATTCGTTTTCCGTTTTTCGTTAAAGGAGGCTTGTTTGATTATTAATTTGAATATAGTTGATATATTTTTCCCAATAAATTTTTACTAAATGAATGAAATATTTTGTGTGAATTGTTAATTTGAAAATTTTTTGCAATTTTTCAGTACAATTTTTATCATCATTTTTTTTTACTATTACAAAGAAAGAAAATAATAAATTTTTAATAAAAAATTTGAACAAAATCATAGGGTATACGCTATTTTTAAGTAAAACCACTAGGTATACGCTATCTAAATTTTAAAAGCATAGGGTATACGGCGTATACCCCCGTATACCCTCCACTACAGCACTGATAGTAATGGTAGTTGAAAGTTGATGTGTACATTATAATTCATTATAGTTGAAACCCCTGAAATATAATTAAGTACAATAGAACACAACTATCTGTAAAGACAACACCTAGTTACAGAGTGACTTTTAAGGAAAGGTGTTAGCAGAGAGTTACTAATTAGTAAAAATGATCATTTTGCTGATGAAAACTGTCCTTTTTAGAAAGGTGTCCAGTAGCAAGAGTATCCTCTCATGGAGGTTTTATGCTGTTACCGAAACGTCACACACTTAATTTATTTGGATTAAGTCTTATTTTCTTGTAGACATAACATCAACTAGGTTATAGCAATTTTAAAGTCCTAATTATAAAGTATAATATAGATTAGAATTTTAAAAAAAGGTAACAAGACTAAATCCAAATTATTGAAATGTTTCGGTAAACACAGCATTGTTACCATCATTAGACAACCAACTATAAATAAGTATCATAAAGATAGAGGTTGCCTGGCCGGCATTCATATTTCTTCAAATAAAAGACACTTCGGCCAGTAAATGCGAGGACAAAAGATTTTTGTCTGAGACAATAAAAATATTTACTGGCCCAAGTGTCTTTTATTTGAAGAAATAATTAGTTTATTTGAGTAATTAGTCTAATGAGGGTAGAATTGCCATTACCAAAACACCACAAAACCTTTCAATAATTTGGAGATTTTAGTCTTGTTACCTTTTGATTTTAATGTTCCCAATGTTTTAAGTTCCAATTGTTTTATACCAGGTTTATAGTGATGTAACTAATTAATCTTATCAGTAGAACTACCTCCCTGTAAAGGACAACACCTAATTGCAGAGCCAAAATGTCTTTTAGGAAGAGATGTCCTCTTACTGGAAAGTTACTAAATAGTAAAAATGGTAATTTTGTAAATGAAAACTCTCCTTTATAGAGAGGTGTCCTCTAGCGTGAGTGTGTCCTCTCATGGAGGTTCTACTGTATATGTATATTGGGTAAAAACAAGTGTTAAAAGAATGTCGTCGTGGGAACAAGTCTACACCCATGATGCCAGCACTGGCTTACATGTGCTTAGTGTATCTGGCAGCTGATGGTTAAAGAAGTAAGTGGTATCTACAATGCTATAAAATGTAACAAATGATTTTTTTGCTTATCCCTAGTACTTGTAGTACAAGCCATGATAATCATGGTGGGTAGCAGTAGGCGACTGCTTTTACTGCAAGTGCACCACATGTCTACACATGTGAAAAGCAGTTCGACTTTGCACTTACAAATGTGCCAGAGCCCCGTTCGATTACTTGCACTTGCTGATGGGGTTGGACTTTTGCAAGAATCGGGGGCCATTGGAACATTTTTTTTTTTAAACATAAAAGTGCCCAATGCAGGAATCAAACCCGGGTCGTAGCGGCCGAAAACCAACGGTTTAGACCATCCTTCCACCGACCCCCTGTAAAAAATGTTATTAGATAGTGTCACACAACTCTTCTTCCTTTTATCTCCACTCAATCATATTAGGGTATCAAGCTTGTAGAGTTGACAAAATGTAGCTTGGTACCTGCAGCTCCAGAACACATTTTGGCTTGTATTAGATGCACTAAACAGGACCTTTGGGAGAGGCTGCTGTCCATCATCAAACAGCTCGAGGAGCATAAATTCATGGAATTTGTGTAATCTTTACACAAGGGGATAAGAAACAACAGAGTTGACAACCATCATGGCTGGGAGCACTACTCAGTAGCAGGCCAACTTAACTAAAAAAAAAAAAAGACAATTACACAACTATAAACACAGTGCCATCTATTGGTGAAACAGTATAAAACTTTGATATAATTAATTACCAACTTAATTAACTCTTCATATTATTTTAGGGTTTTCACATTTACATCTCTTGGTAGAACATACCTTAGGAGTTCACCACATTGTTTAACTCGCTGATTGAGTGTTAGCTGTTTCTTTTTGTTGTTAACATGGTAGATGTATAGGAATATTTACAGTTCCAATTTCTCTAATTTAACACCCCACACAGAATTGACAGTTGAATTAAAGTCTGTGTTGAATTAAAGAGGTTAAAAACTATTTAGGTTAGAATAAGCCAACTTGTTATTGCTTGAGAGCGATAAACAATGATTACAAGATAATAAGACCTAATAAAACAACGCTGTTACTGAAATGTCACATACTATTTATTTAGATTTGGTCTTATATCTTGTAGATCTAATTTATAATCCAAATTGTCACTAAAAAACACAAGGTAATAAGACCAATTCCAAATAAATAGTGTGTGATGTTTCAATAACAACGCTGTTACCGAAATGTCACACACTTTTAAATTTATTTGGATTTGGTCTTATTACCTTGTGTTTATAATCTATAATCCAAATTGTGCCTTTTCGTCACTAAAAAATGAAATTCATACAGTATTTTCCATATTAATTATTATAACACACTATTTATTTATTTGAATTTGGTCTTATTACCTTGAGTATTTTCCATGTAAATATCTTTTAGTTGGCTGTTGGAACAGTACTTTGTATTAATCTGGCCTCCATCTGAAATAAATAAGCTGGGGCGACACAACAATCATAATGACAGGAGGTGGTCAATGGTCAAACAGCCAGGTTGTGCTTTAATAATTGTTTGCCCAGCTATAATTGTTACAATAAGGAAACAACTTGAACCTCATTATAACATCTTTTATAATTACTACATTATTTTAAGGCACAATTTGGATTATAGATTATAAAAACAAGGTAATAAGACCAAATAAATAGTGTGTAACGTTTCAGTAACAGCGTTGTTACCGAAATATCACACGCTATTTGGATTTAGTCTTATTACCTTGTGGCTATGACATCACCTTTAATTCAGTTGAATTAAAATGGGTTACACTGTACTTTATGGGACATAACATTCCAAGGACAAAAAACAACCACACATATCAATGTTCCAATTGGACAATAGAAGAGAAATTCTCGTCCTGACAGTAAAGGACATGTCTCAGGGTTAGCAGGTAATCTTGTGATAAATCTTTGGTAAGTATACTTGTTGTCAACTTGTTTGTACTTGTCCAATATGACTCATCAAAAACTGGTCTGGAGTCTATTTCTATATCTATTTTTGTATGAAATTTTTTATTATAGATATATATTAGTTATAATGAGTACAGTACATTTTCTACACTCAGTATACTTTATATATATATACACTCATGGACATATACAAAGCTCTACATTTCTTTACCAACCTCTCCAGTAAGAGGAAACCTCTTTCTAAAAGACACTGGCTAACAGACACCTACACTCATGGACAAAACTTAACCTTTTAGGTGCCGGCCGTTTTCAAGGTCATTCCTGATTATTGTTAGCCTTCAAAAAACATCAAACTATGCTTTAAATTATTATTTTTTTAAACAAACGCCTTTATGATTCATACAAACATATGAAACACAATGCAACAGAATATATGCTTTAAAATACAATCAATTAATTTTCATTAGATTTTTTTAAAGAGAAAAGGAGCATCAAGTCACATCAAACTGATACATCGTCTTGCCTGGGGCTTAAAGGGTTAAGGAAGTAGAAAGTCTTTGATGATCCCAATATTGTTTTGTTTTTTTAATGAGACAGAAGCAATTTTGTACACACTTGGTTATCTTGTGTGTCTTCAATAAAGGTCACTATGTATCAAATATCTTTCAGAGTTATTGTCTGAATCCTTATATTACAGATTGTTTTCACCAAGTCAGGTACATTTGGTACAGGTCATAATTATCATGATATAAAGGGAACTAAAACTGCTCTTGTTATAAGTACACCACATCTATCTATATATACTCATCTAAACAGGACCTTTGGGAGAGGCCGCTGCTCATCATAAAACAGCTTGAGGAGCATGAACTGATGGAATTCATGTAATATTTACACAAGGGGATAAGAAACAACAACATATACACTCATGAATAAAACATAAGGAAGTTGTACCTTTTAGCATGTATATCTGGATTCAGTGAATAACTCTGAAATTTATTTGATACACAATGAACTTTATTGAAGACACACAAGATAACAAATTGTGAACAAAATGGCCTCTGTCTCCTTCAAAAAAATAGATGACCGGCGACATAAAAGACCTTCCACTTCCTTAAGTTTTGTCCATGAATGTAGGTGTCTGTGAGGCAGTGTTTTTTAGAAAGAGGTTTCCTCTTACTGGAGAGGTTGGTAAAGAAATGTAGATTTTTGACTATGAAAACTGTTCTTTACATAGGGATGCCCTCTAGTGGAAGTGTCTACTTATGGAGGTTTACCCTGTATTACATATATTATTTATAAGTACCTATACAGACAGTATAGGTGATGTTAAAGTGTTATATCATGCATCTAATCTTTATTCCCTCTACCAATATAGTAAAACCTGTCTTGGGAGTTTCCATTTGGTTCCAAGCAAAATTGCACTCGCAAAACAAGTTGCATAAAATTGGTTACAATGAACCCAAAACTATTCTTTCATATGCAAATTCAATGATGCTCTTATTATAGGATATTCAACACATTCAGCTTTTATAAGGGGGGGGGGGGGCTAATAAAATTTAGTTATGTTAGGGGGGTCGGTGGAAGGCTGGTTAAACCGTTTGGTTTACGACCACTACGACCCGGGTTCGATCCCCGCATTGGACACTTTTTTCTGTTTAAAAAAAATGCTCCAATGGCCCCCCGATTCTTGCAAAAGTCCAACCCCACCAGCGAGTGCAAGTAACCAAACGGGGCTCTGGCACATTTGTAAGTGCAAAGTCGAACTGCTTTCACATGTGTAGACATGTGGTGCGCTTACAGTAAAAAGCAGTCGCTAACTACCCACCATGATTATCATGGCCTGTACCACGTGTACTAGGGATAAGCAAAAAAAAAAAAAAAAAGTTATGTTAGGAACTCCGCCTTTGCCGGTACTAAGCCCGGATGAAAAAGGAGGAGGGGGAGCAGTAACAAGCTCACTAAAAAACCTGGGCTCAGCTGCCTGGTACCCTGTAAGAGCTCCTAATCCAGGGATACAGGATGAGCAGCGTTTGTACTCATGTTAGGAGCAGCTGCACATGGTGTCTGTTCCTCATGTCAGAGGCGGCCATTTATTTTGGAGCTAAGTCGGCCTTCCACTGAGTAGTGCTCCCAGTCTTAATGACAAAGGCAGACACATTCTACTTCACCCAGTCATGATCTCAAGCTTTACAAGCTTGATACCCTAATATGATTGAGTGGAGATAAGAAAGAAGAGTTATGTTTGGGTCAGATGCCAAATAAAACTAAATTAATGAAGAACAAACAGTTCCCATTAAATTGGTGTAACTATGTAAATAGGAAGTGATACAGGACTTCATAATTGTGTATCATCTTTCAATGAGACTGCTACATAGTGGAAGATCTTAACCAATGAGGGGAAGGTTGACTTAAGAAAATAGATTTTGATTGGCTGCCGCTAGTCATGTGACCTCCACTCACTTCCTCCTACTTGACCTTTCACCATGTAAGTTCTCTCTTTGTAGCCGAACTTTAATCTCTTCCTCAGACATACACATTAGGGCTCTTCTTAATTCATCCTCTCTTATGCTCAAATACTTCACTTCTCTCCTTAAATTCTTGAGAATTAGTTCTATTTTGGTTTATTGTTGATTTGATACTACTTGGTTTATGGCTGTAATTGACATGGACATTCCCACAGAATCCTATATATATACATATCCCATCCAAGAAGCATATGCAAATGAAGATTTTTTTTTGGCTCTGCAAATTTGAGGTTGACCCACTTTCTACATGTATAAAAATGAATTTTCGATACAAACAGTTACATTCTTCATTTTAACATTAGGTTAATTTTACATTGTCTCTCTTAAAGTAATTTTGCTCATAATCTAATATCTTTGTTTCTTTTAGATTTAAAAAATTATGCCCTGTGATTTTTCTATGTTCTACAAGTGCAGAAGTCTCAATTTTATCCTATTTTAGAACATATTCATGGTTTTCCAATCTTCCTTTTAAAGTTCTGGCTGTTTGTCCTACTAAACATTGGTTATACTGTTACCTTATGTTTCTAATCCAAATTGTACCTTATCAGGATATCTTTCTCTAAAGGACACTTTGGCTCTGTCACTAGGTTTTCCTATAGAAAGAGGGACACAACTCTGTAATTTTATCTATAATCAAAATTGTACCTTATACCATTTAAATTACCTAGTCATTATATAGACTCGTTGAATCCTAGGTTTTTTTTTTTTTTAATGTGGTAGATTTTCTTTTTCATATTTGATAAAGTATAGCAAGAAAATAAGACCTAATCCAAATATATTAATAGTGTGTGATGTTTCAGTATAATAGCGTTGTTACCATCATCAGACAATAATTCAATTTTTGTCTAATGATGGTAACAATGCTGTTATGCTGAAACATCACACACTATTAACACTTACGATCCGAGGGACGCAATATCACATCCTTGCCGATTTTGCATCAAGCCCGAGGAAGCGAATTCGCGTCTTTAATTTTCAAAATTAAATATAAAATCGCATCCACCAGGATCTTGTCTCATACCTTCTTGTCTATCTATCAGTGGGTTGGGAGGATGTCAGCTGACCTAATATAAAACGTCACATGAGACCGCAGCAGCCCCTATTGCCTCCTATACAACTGTGGAATCGTCCGTCCTCAAAGTGTTAATTTATTTGGATTAGGTCTTATTTTCTTCTAAACACAAGGTAATAATCCAAATAGTACCTTATTGTCTTATTTTCTTGTATTTGATTCATATTGTATAATTTGGAATACAGAGATATAAAATATTTGACATGCTAAAAAGACTTAATGAGATAATAGCTTATTGAGGATCTATTGTGGTACCACTATGAGGTTTAGTGTAAAACTTCCCCACATGTGGTTTAACATCTGCCAGCACTTCAATCTTCCATCAGGAAATGTAAATGTTGCCTAGTTGACTTCCGCATCCCAATGTGGTAACTCTCTTCTAACAATATTTTTTCTGATGTTCTAGCTCGACATTTCTGCTACTGTACAACTATCTCTTTGTATAAAGGACCTTACCTAGTTGCAAAGCTAAAATATCCTTTAAGGAGAGATGTTCTCTTGCTGGAGAGTTGCTAATTAGCTAAAAGAGTCATTAAAGCACAAATGTTTCTTTTACATGTAAAACAAACCTCTCTACTGTTGTTTCTGTGATTAAAAAATATTGGGAGGACTTGGCTCATAGGTGATGAACCCTTCCAGCACTAATTTATTTTACCACACTGCTTATTAGAGCAGCCTGGTAAGCAGCCTGGTAGATTAAATTGGTGAAACCGCTAGGAGGGTTTACCACTGATTTGGGGGGTCGGTGGAAGGCTGGTTAAATCGTTTTGTTTTCGACCACTACGACCCGGGTTCGATTCCCGCATTGGACACTTTTTTCTGTTAAAAAAAAATGCTCCAATGGCCCCTGATTCTTGCAAAAGTCCAACCCCACCAGCGAGTGCAAGTAACCAAACGGGGCTCTGGCACATTTGTAAGTGCAAAGTCGAACTGCTTTCACATGTGTAGACATGTGGTGCGCTTACAGTAAAAAGCAGTCGCTAACTACCCACCATGATTATCATGGACTGTACCACGTGTACTAGGGATAAGCAAAAAAAAAAACACTGATTTACCAAGTCCTCCCAATATTTTTTCATCACAGCAAAAACAGTAGAGAGGTTTGTTTTACGTGTAAAATAAACATTCGAGCTTTAATGCTTTCATTTCCTATATATAGATTGCCCGTTCTTGCTTTATAATTAAAAATAGTCATTTTGGCATTGTAGAGAGGTGTCTTCTCACTCTACTGGAGTTTCTCTACTGCCTTCTACTAGGCTTCCCAATTAGATTTTGTACTCTTTTTTTTTTTTTTTTTTTTTGACATTAATAAAACTTTGCTATATTGAACCCCAATGGGACAACCTTTGGATCACTATAGCTTGGTTCACTAACTACAGTAAAACCTTTCTAAAACAAACCAGGAATTGCATTCTTGCAAAAGTCCAACCCCACCAGCGAGTGCAAGTAACCAAACGGGGCTCTGGCACATTTGTAAGTGCAAAGTCGAACTGCTTTCACATGTGTAGACATGTGGTGCGCTTACAGTAAAAAAGCAGTCGCTAACTACCCACCATGATTATCATGGCCTGTACCACGTGTACTAGGGATAAGCAAAAAAAAATAGTGAAGCAATGGCTATATAATGTTATGATGTACTAGAGCGCCATCTGTTATCAAATTATAAAACTATTTTAGTGGCGTATTATTCTTTTTAAAATAAAACAATTTCTACTGTCCTTACTGCGATGAAAAAATTAAAGGGAGGGCCTGGCTCATCAGTGGTGAACCCTCCCAGCGGTTTCGCCAGTTTAATCTACCATACCACTGTTATATTGCATTTTTGGAACTTCCTTTTATAGGTGACCGTTGTAAGAATCTTGGAATGGGTATTTTAGAAGAACTATGGACATAAGCTTTTAGGACAGCAGAATTAAATATAATTATAAATATATAATATGCTTCGAGCAATCGCTCTTCCGCAAATATCAAATTGTGTCTTTTATTAGAACAATAATGTTATGATGTACTAGAGCGCCATCTGTTATCAAATTATAAAACTATTTTAGTGGCGTATTATTCTTTTTAAAATAAAACAATTTCTACTGTCCTTACTGCGATGAAAAAATTAAAGGGAGGGCCTGGCTCATCAGTGGTGAACCCTCCCAGCGGTTTCGCCAGTTTAATCTACCATACCACTGTTATATTGCATTTTTGGAACTTCCTTTTATAGGTGACCGTTGTAAGAATCTTGGAATGGGTATTTTAGAAGAACTATGGACATAAGCTTTTAGGACAGCAGAATTAAATATAATTATAAATATATAATATGCTTCGAGCAATCGCTCTTCCGCAAATATCAAATTGTGTCTTTTATTAGAACAATAATGTTATGATGTACTAGAGCGCCATCTGTTATCAAATTATAAAACTATTTTAGTGGCGTATTATTCTTTTTAAAATAAAACAATTTCTACTGTCCTTACTGCGATGAAAAAATTAAAGGGAGGGCCTGGCTCATCAGTGGTGAACCCTCCCAGCGGTTTCGCCAGTTTAATCTACCATACCACTGTTATATTGCATTTTTGGAACTTCCTTTTATAGGTGACCGTTGTAAGAATCTTGGAATGGGTATTTTAGAAGAACTATGGACATAAGCTTTTAGGACAGCAGAATTAAATATAACTGATGAGCCAGGCCCTCCCTTTAATTTTTTCATCGCAGTAAGGACAGTAGAAATTGTTTTATTTTAAAAAGAATAATACGCCACTAAAATAGTTTTATAATTTGATAACAGATGGCGCTCTAGTACATCATAACATTATTGTTCTAATAAAAGACACAATTTGATATTTGCGGAAGAGCGATTGCTCGAAGCATATTATATATTTATAATTATATTTAATTCTGCTGTCCTAAAAGCTTATGTCCATAGTTCTTCTAAAATACCCATTCCAAGATTCTTACAACGGTCACCTATAAAAGGAAGTTCCAAAAATGCAATATAACAGTGGTATGGTAGATTAAACTGGCGAAACCGCTGGGAGGGTTCACCACTGATGAGCCAGGCCCTCCCTTTAATTTTTTCATCGCAGTAAGGACAGTAGAAATTGTTTTATTTTAAAAAGAATAATACGCCACTAAAATAGTTTTATAATTTGATAACAGATGGCGCTCTAGTACATCATAACATTATTGTTCTAATAAAAGACACAATTTGATATTTGCGGAAGAGCGATTGCTCGAAGCATATTATATATTTATAATTATATTTAATTCTGCTGTCCTAAAAGCTTATGTCCATAGTTCTTCTAAAATACCCATTCCAAGATTCTTACAACGGTCACCTATAAAAGGAAGTTCCAAAAATGCAATATAACAGTGGTATGGTAGATTAAACTGGCGAAACCGCTGGGAGGGTTCACCACTGATGAGCCAGGCCCTCCCTTTAATTTTTTCATCGCAGTAAGGACAGTAGAAATTGTTTTATTTTAAAAAGAATAATACGCCACTAAAATAGTTTTTATAATTTGATAACAGATGGCGCTCTAGTACATCATAACATTATTGTTCTAATAAAAGACACAATTTGATATTTGCGGAAGAGCGATTGCTCGAAGCATATTATATATTTATAATTATATTTAATTCTGCTGTCCTAAAAGCTTATGTCCATAGTTCTTCTAAAATACCCATTCCAAGATTCTTACAACGGTCACCTATAAAAGGAAGTTCCAAAAATGCAATATAACAGTGGTATGGTAGATTAAACTGGCGAAACCGCTGGGAGGGTTCACCACTGATGAGCCAGGCCCTCCCTTTAATTTTTTCATCGCAGTAAGGACAGTAGAAATTGTTTTATTTTAAAAAGAATAATACGCCACTAAAATAGTTTTATAATTTAATGGCTATATAGTGAATAAAAATTTTGGGTTTACTATAGAAAGGTTTTCCTGTATATTCTATCACTCTATTAATATATTATATTGGGATATATATATAATACAGTAGAACTTGGATAATTCGAACTTCTTTAATTCGAAAACCTCTTTAATTCGAATATTTATCTTGGTCCCTAGAATTTGAAATAAATAAAATTTCCGTTTTTAATTCGAATTTTTGGATAATTAGAATTTTTTTATGGTCCCTTGGGGTTCGAATTATCCAAGTTCGACTGTATAATATTGGGAATTATTTTAAGCCTGTTGTTATAAGGGAAGATTTTGTAATATCCTAGGTTTGTTTTAGTGAGGTTTTTTTTAAATTGTATATCAATGGTGTTAAGACACAAGGTAATAAGACCAAACCAAATAAATAGTGTGTGACATTTCGGTAATACCATTTCTTCAAGCAAAAGTACTGAATCTGATTGTGCCTTATCAATGGTTAAAGCAGTAATCCAAGACAATAAACATGATTTTATTGACATCTTGTCAATACATTCAAAAGTACACAGTCTACCTTATTGTTTTAAACTGATAATTAGATATATACAACTATGTACATGGCGCCTCTGCCACCGTTGCAGAGTTTGGTGGAGAATCACCAGCAGGTCTCCAGAGACACCATGCATTTCATGATCTACGCAGAAAATGTAGATCACGTACTTCACCATTAAGGAGATGGTGATGGCGTGGTCCTCAAGACTAACCTGAAAGTAATCCAAGAGAAAGGGAGCAAATATAAACAAAGAGACAATAAACAAGTTATGTACACATTTCACATTGATTGGCGTTCACACGCCCTTCCAGCCTAAATACCTGTTTCATGGTTTTTCAAGATGCCCCAAAGGCCAACTTCTTTGGTTGTTGAGGTACAGCTTGCACCACGCTGACAAGGGCCAATAGCCTGAAACACGTACATGGTTAGCTTTATTTGGCCAATTCTCGAATAATTCAAAATCAACGATTAGTTGATATTTATTCCGATAGATGGTGCAAGCCATCAGCAACTTTTAGTTGCACAATCAGGAAATGCCTTTTTCTCAAGTTATGTACAGTTGAGGTGGTGCTCCCAACAACAGTCCTTCCAGGCAGTCAGGGGGTCTTTATTAACTCTCCCTTACATCAATGATAAACAAAGACTTGTTGATGAACGTCTTGGTTGATGTGCCAGGATTCAGCCTTGAAGTGCCATCCCTGCAAGAGTAAGGGTTAAATGGTCACTGAATAAGCTTTCTGCTCCTTAGTGTAAATCCACTGAACATGGGCCCCTCACATCGGAAATACACTCACGGACAAAACTTAAGGAAGTGGAGAGTCTTCGATGTTGTCGGTTATCTATTTTTTTTTAAGGAGACAGAGACAATTATGTTCACACTTGGTTATCTCGTGTATCTTCAATAAAGGTTACTGTGTAACAAATATCTTTCAGAGTTTTATAAACACAAGGTAATAAGACCAAATAAATAGTGTATGACGTTTTGGTAACAGCATTGTTACCAAAATGTCACACACTATTTATTTATTTGGATTTGGTCTTATTACTTTATGTTTATAATCTATAATCCAAATTGTGCCTTATCATCTTCCAGAGTTATTGTCTGAATCCTGATATACATGCTAAAAGGTACAATTTCCTTAAGTTTTGTCCATGGGTGTAGTTGACTATATGTACAGATGGTGTTGGTATAAAAGAGTGGACTCATTTCTTACTCTATAAAACTCATCAATTTCAAATCTAGGTGTCATGTGAATGAGTGAACTTTGCCTAAGCTACTCGATCTCCAAATTCCTTTGAAATGCCGTTATATTGTAGGCTTAAATAACATCCTAAGAGCCAACTGATATCTTTATATGTAAACCACACAAGTAGCATCATGTGCAGTAGGACCTTAATGAGAGGATACTCTTGCAATGAATATTTTCATCTTTGCGAAATTTACAATTCATAATAATTAGCAGCTCTCCCTTTGACTCTGTAACTAGGTGTCGTTTACAGAGAGGTTCTACTGTATCTTGTATGGTAAAAATCAGCTTAGCTGGTAGCTCTGTGGATTCTCCCAGCTACATGGTAACATATTCAGTAGAACCTCCATGAGAAGACATTCCTTTTTGAGGACAATTCCTACAAAGAACAGTTTTCATTACCAAAATCATCATTTTTATTAATTAACAACTCTCCGGTAAGAGGATAGCTCTCCTTAAAGGATACTTTTGCTCAGTAACTAGGTGTTGTTCTTTACAGAGAAGTTCTACTGTACCTTCTTTTGTTTTATACAGTCAACCTTCATTTGTTAGAGTTCTTGCTGGAGGTAAAAAAAAGTATTTACAGCAAAACTCTGCTAAAACAAACCAGGAATCTAGTGAACCTTCCCTTATAACTAACCTGAAATAATCCCCATTTTATAATACAGTGAACTATGGCTATAATGAACCATGGCAATGGTGAACCATAGGTTCAGTCCTATTGGGATTCGCTATAGAGAGGTTTTACTGTATTGTTAACATCATCATTTAGTGTCATCTTTATGTAAATTGTCTATTATGAGATGCCATTTCACCCTATTCTGAACAATTATTTTCATATCTGCTAATTCCAGGCCATTCTTATGAAGCCAATCCTTCTTTGGTATACCTCTCCCTTCAAACTTCTAGGTATATCCCTCCAGTATGGTCAATTGATTCTCAGAGTGTATACTTCAAACTTCCTTCTCCTTTTGATTACTTCGTTTACCTGCATCAGACCTGGAGCTCTATCTATGCTTCCTTCCTGTGGTGAATCTGTATAAGACCGATAGTCTTAATCAAGTTGTATGTGTATGATCACTTCGCTTAGAAGGCAGCTATACTCTCTATTAGATCTTCCCTAAACTTTTTTTGTTTGCCACCCTATCTGTCTTTTTTATCTTGAGAGTTATAATACAAGAAAATAAGACCTAATCCAAATAACTTATTAGTGTGTGACATTTCAGTGACAATGTTGTTGCCGAAACGTCACACACTAATAAATTATTTGGATTAGGTCTTATTTTCTTGTGTTATAATCTATAATCCAAATTGTGCTCTATCATATCTTGAAAATTCTTCTAGCATCATAGAAGTAGAAAAAAGAATTTTCCGCTCCAGTTCTCTGGTTGTAGTTCAAGCAACTCTACTTTAGTAGACTGGAAATATGTAGCCTCTTTCATCCTCATATAAACCTATGCCAAATACAGGGTTTACACTAATCGAATAAAGTACACTAAAATCTTGGTAAAATTAACCAGAGACATAGAAAATCTTCCCTTATAACAAACATTTTTCTATAGATAAAAGTGCTTAATCTTCTTTCTTATATCTGCTCAATCATATTGTGACCCTTGATGGTGTCTGTTTGACAGCCATCATGACTGGGTGAAGTATTAATAGAATGCGTCTGCCCCTGTCATTAAGACTGGGAGCACTACTCAATGGCAGGCCGACTTAGCTCCAAAAGAAATGGCCGCCTCTGACATGAGGAAAAGACACAATGTGCAGTGACTTCTAACAAGGATTACAAATGCTGCTCATCCTGTATCCCTGGAGCTCTTACAGGGTACTATCAGCTGAGCCCAGGTTTTTTAGTGAGCTTGTTACTGCTCCCCCTCCTCCTTTTTCATCCGGGCTTGGGATTGGCAAAGGCGGAGTTAAAGTGTCTAATGAAGGATTTGATCCTGTGCCATGAATGCTGAGAATCAATGATTTATTCCACTCCACCACCATGATAACACTTAAAGTAACGAAAGGAAAGAAACAAGTTAAATCTTGAGTGATAATCATTCCTTATTTTTACCTCCGCCTTTGCCGGTCCCAAGCCCGGATGAAAAAGGAGGAGGGGGAGCAGTAACAAGCTCGCTAAAAAACCTGGGCTCAGCTGGCCCGGCTGATAGTACCCTGTAAGGGCTCCTGATCCAGGGATACAGGATGAGCAGCGTTTGTACTCCATGTTAGGAGCGGCTGCACATGGCGTCTGTTCCTCATGTCAGAGGCGGCCATTTCTTTTGGAGCTAAGTCGGCCTGCCACTGAGTAGTGCTCCCAGTCTTAATGACAAAGGCAGACGCTTTTTACTTTACCCAATCATGATGGTTGTCAAATCTCCCCACTATGCTGCATCGGCCGTCGCGCAGAATAATCAGGGCCGCGTCTGGAGTTTAGGCAGAGGGCTTCATTCGAAAAATTCCCTACAGTCTCCCAATGCCAAATTGAATATTCTTCAATGTAACAATGGCATATCTACTAGTAAGAGCAAGGTTAAACTGGATGAGATATTATCACTGGCGGACTCCAAAGGCGCTAATATCATTTGTCTGCAAGAAACCAAGCTTAAGCCCAACCACCTTTTTAAGGTAAAGGGCTTCAAAATACTGAGAAAAGACAGGCCTTCATCAGATGGAGGAGGAGGGCTCCTGACCCTCATCAAAGACCTTTCCTTTGAAGAAATTGACACTCCTTCAACAACCCATACTGAACTACAGGCCTTCAAAATACACCTACCCAATCAGAGACCCCTAACAATTGTGAATACTTATCACCCACCCCAAAAACCAGGCCCAGAACTAGACTTAGTTGCACACCTACTTGATCCCAATATACTCATCCTTGGAGACTTCAACAGCAAGCATCAATCTTGGGGCTGTTCCCTCAACAACACTGAGGGCTCTATCCTCAGCACCTTCATTGATGACAACAACCTCACAATTGTGTCCCATGGTCCTACCTACATCTCTCACTCCTATGGAACTCCGCAAACACTAGATCTCACCATCACCTCCCCATCTATGCAACAGTTCATAAAAAACAGCACCCTGAAAAGCATCGGAAGCGACCATCTCCCTCTGCTAACAGAAATCTCCACCTCCACTTCCCTCCCAAAATCTTCACAAAGACTTTTCTGGAACTATAAAAAAGCCTCATGGAATTCATTTAAAACATTGTTAGATAGTCTTCTCAGCAAAATCCCACCAAATTCCTCTTTGGAAGACAGGTGGAAGAACTGGAAGTCTGCAGTCCTAATTTCTGCCAAACAAAATATCCCCAGAGGAAACAGAAAATTCTACATTCCTGGATATAGAGAGGTACTAGATCTTTTGAAAGATGAAATAGAAGATAGGAACCAAGTTTACCAAGACCTCATTGAGAACAACAACACCCTCCTCATCAGAGATTACAATCACCTTGCTGCAAAAATTAAGCTTAAGGCCGACCAAATCAAACAGAATAAGTGGATTGAACTCTGCTCTTCAATTGACCCAAAAACCAGCGACACGAAACTATGGAGACTACTACATGCCCTCAATCAGGACACTCCATCTCACAGCAGCTCAAATACCTTCAAGGATAATTCTGGAAATCCCCTCACAGACAAATACAGCATAGCAAATCATTTTGCCCACCATTACAGCTCCACCGCAAAACTTAATTTTAATTTACAGGATAAAATAATAGGTAGAAAATCTAGGCTCACCAGAAGCCTTGCAAAATCCAAACCCAGCCACAACATTTTCAGTAAACCTTTTCAAGAGCATGAACTGGACGAAGCTTTAAGTCATCTTGACCCTACAAAAGCTCCTGGTCCAGACAACATCACTGGGCCCATGTTGAAAAACCTCAGCTCCCATGCCAAACTAGAACTCTTAAGCATTTTCAATTACAGTTGGAGCTCGTCTACCCTCCCTAAAGAGTGGAAACATGCCACAATTATCCCCATCCACAAACCAGGCAAGCTTGAGAACCACCCAACCAACTACAGACCTATCTCTCTGACCTCTATTCCCTGCAAAATCATGGAACACATGATTCTCAATAGGTTAACTTTTTATCTTAACCTCAACAACCTACTAGACCCTCATCAAAGAGCTTTTAAAAAATATCAAAGCACAGAAGATTCAATCTTTTACTTTGTTCAACAAATCCAGGACAGCTTCCATCATAAACCTACAGAATCCACTATAGCAGCCTTCATCGACCTTTCCCAAGCCTTCGACAGAGTCTGGAAGGAAAAACTAATTCTCAAACTCGATGAACTTGGAATAGAGGGAAGTATGCTGAGTTGGATCAGCAATTTTCTATCCAAACGCACCATACAGGTTAACTTCAACAACATCAAATCAAAAACCACTCGTATTTACCAAGGTCTACCCCAAGGATCAATCCTAAGCCCTATTCTCTTCAATATTTACCTAAATGATGTACACACTTTTATCAAACCGCCAGCTAAAATTGCCCTTTACGCAGATGACATAATCATCTGGGTCTCCAAAAACAACCTCTCCGATGCAGAACAATCTCTGAATAAAGCCATGAAAAATCTACAAAAGGTAACTCAGAAACTAAAATTATCCATCAACATCAACAAATCTGAAATCGGCCTCTTCACCATCAACAACCACCTTCGCCACTGGACCCCAAATATTTTCTTAAATAATTCAAAACTTCAATATTCAGATTCCCCAAGATATCTTGGTGTCACACTCGACCCTGCGCTCACTTTTAAAAAACATATTGACACCATGATAAGCAAAGCCAAAAATAGGCTCAAAATCCTGAAAAAAATATCAGGCTTAAACTGGGGTGCAAATGCCAATATCTTACGCACAACGTACCTTGCACTCGTAAGACCTATTTTGGAATATGCTACACCAGCCTGGATCAATGCAAGTAAAACTAACCTATCCAAAATAGACAGAATCCAAGCAAGCGCAGCTAAAATTATCAGCGGACTTCAAGGATCCTGCCCAAATCGCATTGCTGAACTCGAATCCAACCTTCTTCCCCTGCACCTAAGGAGAAAAATCTGCTTTTCAAAATTTATAACAAAAAAGATTAACTCTCCAAAAGAACATCTTACAGGAAAATTTATTAGAAATTGGGTCCCAAACCAAAGATTAAAACGCCCCACACCTCTCAACATGGCTCACAACTCTAATCTTTTAGACATCCCAATTAATCCGAAACACAGAACTTCCTATCCCCCACACAAAACTCGCAACAAACTCATCTGTTTCCCTCATCTACCAGACAATCCCCACAAACACGAAACTCAGCCAGAATTACTTAAAGCTTTTGGCCTCCAAATCATTGAGGAAAATAGCTCCCTCTTTGACATCACAATTTACACTGACGGTAGCCAACTTGAAACTGGACTGTCTGGCAGTGGAATTGCTATCTACAAAGATAAGATCCTGGAAAAAATCTCCCTCTCCCACCCTAGACATCTTTCAGTTTATAAATCAGAACTCTCTGCTATAGATACGGCTCTAAAAGACATCAACATCAACTCACCAAGCAAAATAATAATCTACTCCGACTCAAGAGCAGCCATTTATACCCTTCAAAGCTGCTTCTCCAGTCAAGAACCTCTCCTCAAGAGCATTGCTAAGTCTGTAAACCGACTCCCAGCCAACAGCTCAGTCACAGTGCAATGGCTTCCAGCTCACGTTGGAATTCCTGGTAATGAGCTGGCAGACTCTCTGGCAAAAGCTGGAGCTCTTGGCCTACCTGAAGCAAGAGAATCCACCACCCAACTAGATGAAAGAGACCTCCTCCGTACCATCAAAACCCAATGCCTGCAGGAATGGAAATCTGATGCTGCACATGACTGGTACAGAGCAGGAGGGACAAGCACCGGTTCTGTCCTCCCAAGAGAACAACAGTCTTTGATTTCCAGACTTAAGTCTGGTCATCTACGGACAATGACTTTCCAGAATGGTTGCAAGGTTTTCCCACTATGTACTAAGTGCAATTCTCAGCCTGCAACCCCAAGACATATTATTGACTGTATTGACTCATCCATTGATGAGCTCTACTCTTCCCCGGCAGACACCATCAAAAATCTCAAGCTTTACAAGCTTGATACCTTAGTGTGATTGAGTGGAGATAAGAAAGAAGAAGAAGAAGAGACCTCCTAGTATGTATCATTTCCTATGATAAGACTTATCTTGCTAAGAGGGCGGAAATGTAAACATCTTCTTATCTCTGACTCTTTTTCTGCCACCGACCACTGTGTCAGATGCAACAACTATCTTTCTAGTCAGACACACTTGTAGATGTTTCAACTGTAAATTCTTAATACGGTCCCCTCCAAATTGGGAAATTTCAACACCACAAGGGATCAGAATTTTTCTGTTGAAGTCAGTTTAAGAACCTGATTGAGATTTGAAAAAAAAAAAAAAACCTGGTTAAATTAAAGTATACTCATACACATTATTGACTGTATTGACTCATCCATTGATGAGCTCTACTCTTCCCCGGCAGACACCATCAAAAGTCTCAAGCTTTACAAGCTTGATACCTTAGTGTGATTAAGTGGAGATAAGAAAGAAGAAGTATACTCATGGACAAAACTTGAGGAAGTTGTTCCTTTCAGCATGGTATATCAAGATTCAGACAATAACTCTGAAAGATATTACAGTGACTTTTATTGAAGGTACACAAGATAACCAAGTGTGAACAAATTTGCCTCTGTCTCCTTTTTTAAAAAAAAATAGATCATCAGTTACATCAAAGACTTTCAACTTCCTTAAGTTTTGTCCATGAGTGTAAGTGTAGAATTATAGTTGTTTTAATTAAAAAGGTTATATACTGTAAATGCTTTAGCTCCATCATTCCACAATGTCATTGTAGCTTGAATATTTTCTGTGGGCCTGATAACTTACAGTAGCATGTCTCAACTTAAGAGGAGGGGTCTGTGAATAAGTGGTCTAAACATCTGGTTTTTGACTGCTTCTTCTTTCTTATCTCAACTCCAATCATATTAGGGTATCAAGCTTATAAAGCTTGAGAGACAACCATCGTGACTGGGTGAAGTAGAATGCCTTTGTCATTAAGACTGGGAGCACTACTCAGTGGCAGGCCAACTTAGCTCCAAAAGAAATGGCCGCCTCTGACATGAGGAACAGACGCCAAGTGCAGCCACTCCTAACATGGAGTACAAACGCTGCTCATCCTGCATCCCTGGATTAGGAGCCCTTACAGGGTACTATCAGCCGGGCCAGCTGAGCCCAGGTTTTTTAGTGAGCTTGCTACTGCTCCCCCTCCTCCTTTTTCATCCAGGCTTGTGACCGGCAAAGGCGGAGTTTGACTGCTACAACCCAGGATCGAATCCCGCATATTGGGTACTTTTTTTTCTAATTAAAAAAAAATGCTCCAATGGCCCCCAACTCATGTAAAAATCCAAACCCTAGTGAGCGAGTGCAAGTAACCAAACGGGCCCTCTGGCAAACTTGTAAGTGCAAAAGTTGAACTGATTTTCACTTGTAGACATGCAGTGCTACTTACAGTGAAAGTAGTCATCAACTTCTACTCACAGTGATTAACATGGCCCATACCATGTGTATTAGAGATAATTTTTTTAAAAATGACTAAAGAGTGAAAACATCTCAACCTAGTTTTCTAAAATTTTACCTTGGTAATGTTGACAGTGGGCCGGTGAAATGTCAATTAGTAAAATCCTACAACTCAAGGTTATCTTCATTATATGTATTAAGAGAACAAACACAAGGTGATAAGACCAAATAAATAGTGTGTGATGTTTAAGTAACAGTGTTGTTACCATCATCAAAAGTACTGAATGGATAAGACCAAATAAATAGTGTGTGACATTTCAGTAACAGCGTTGTTAGCGAAATGTCACATTTTATTTATTTGATCTTATTACCTTGTGTTTCTAATCTGTAATCTAAATTGTGCCTTATCATTAGGCACAATTCATTAGGGTTTTATTATAAATATCAGGATATGATGTCGTCTCTGATATGGAGTTCAGCCATCATGGAACATCCTTTCACCCTGTTCTGCCCAATTCTCTTCATATCTTCTAATTCCAGACCATTCTATTAGATTATCACACAAACAAAACCTTTATTAAAACACCAGTCTCATACAGATTCTCCTCTCTCATTGCCGGCTTGCAACGATATCCTCACGGTGATGAATTGTTGAGAGATGAATTTATTGAGAAATACAGGTTGGTACAAATATGACACAAGCTCCTGGAGTAAAGGTAGATTCTCCTGGTTGTTGAGGATCTACTTGTCCTTCATGGTAGAATGGAGATGTTCTTGTAGAGAGGAAGCCATTTCTTGTGGAGCACACTTGTGACAGCATGACTAAATCCACATTAGAAACACAAGGTAATAACACCAAATACAAGTAGAACCTCTCTGTAAAGAATACCTAAAAGCACACACAGAGCAAAAGTATTCTTTAGGGAGAGATGTTCTCTTGCCATAAGAGTTGCTAAATACACTGGAACCTCCCTGTAAAGGATACCTAATTGCAGAGCCAAAGTCTCCTTTAGGGAGAGGCATCCTCTTACCGGAGAGTTACTAAATAGTAAAAATGGTAATATTGGCAATGAAAACTGTCTTTTATAGAGAGGTATCCTCTAGTGGGGGTTGTACTCTAATGGAGGTTCTACTGTAGTAAAAATTGAAATTTTAGTGATGAAAACTGCCCTTTGTAGAGAGATGTCCTCTAGAGGGAGTGTCCTCTCATGGAGTTTCTAGTGTACAGAAAAAAAAGCCCTCTATAGAGAACCCCCATGGGACTTAACCTTTGGTTCATTATAGCAATAATTCACAGTATAAAAAAAGGGGGGGGGGAGTTGGGGATTACTTCAGGTTTGTTATAATGGCAGGTTCGTTATACGTTTGTTTTAGTGAGGTTTTACTGTAAATAGTACAAGATGTTTTTTGGTAACCGCATTGTTACCATCAGATACTGTTACTGAAATATCACACACTCTTTTTTTATTGTATTTTTGGCCTTTTACCTGGTTTCTAATCTATCATCCAAATTGTGTGTACTTTACACTAAGATTAGACACTTTTATCAGTGAATCAAAAATGCCGATTTTTATCTATGGTCAACAACATTGTATCACTATTTTTGTCAGAGATGATAATCAGATTAAAATTAAATAATCCTAGAGATAAATTATAATTACTTATTTACACATGGGGAATACAACAACAACAACAACAACAAAAAGCCTTTATTGGGGCCACTCGCCCCATACAGGATTCGCCAGTTCACAAGGGATAGGGAGAACACTGTGAGGCCTTTTTCCGGGATATAGTCTTGTGAAATCCAAATATCGCCAACGCTATATACCTATTCTTTGATATTTCATCAATCAGTGCCGGAAATGAAGGACAAAGTTGCCCCGTTTTATCATTTAATTTTCGTCTTTCCTCAGACAGAGCAGCACAGTCAAATAAGTAATGCAACATCTCCGTTGTTATTCCTGATCCACAGAAAGTGCATTTCAGGTCTTCACGCCTCAATAAAATCAAATGGTGTTCTCTGAAAAAAATTGAAAGGGTTCTGAATTGTGCAATTAATCTGATGATAGGAAAAGGGAGTTCAGTTAAGAAGTATTCTTCGGTGGTAAAGGTTGTATATATGTCTCTATAGTGGGAATATAACTTTGATTGGGTTATTCTTGTTAGGTCGTTTTGTATTGTTTGCTCTATCGCAGTTCTTAATATTCCAGGGATAGCATTCCTTAGTGAGTCAGGATCATTACAATAAGTAAGCCACGAGGATCCGTTATTATTAAGTAAATTGCTTAATTGTTTTATAAAACCGATGGGCGCACCTGTAGCACAGGATAATTGCCTCATTCTAGTTAAACAAATTCGAGGCAGTCTATTTGTATCCATACTCAGCACCCTCAGCCAATAACATGGGGAATACATCACAATACTATTTAAATTTATAATATGATATACTAACACGCCATCTGTTATCAAAATTTGAAACTATTTTTAAAGGCGTTAAAATAATTGTGTGTGTGTGTGTGACAATTGACAATTAAAAAATATTTATTGTCATCTTAGACAATATTACATATTTTCAATCATAGGGAGAGAAAAAGAAAATAAGAAGAGAGAAGAGAAGAGAAAATATATACATATATGAAACAAATTTTACAAGATGGTGATGGGAGATGGAGGAAGAAAACCTCGGCGCTGGAGGGTCCTGGACCAGGCGATGAGCGGGTCTTCCACTGCTTCTCCGAGCCCAACCTGTACAAAGTAGCGATAAATACGCAACTTTGCCGACGCCAAGATGGAAAGGGCGTCGTCCTCAAGGCCGGACCCGCCGAAGATCCAAGCCTGCAGGTCAGGGGGCCGCCCTATGATGTTGAAGGCCTCTCTGATGAGAGGCCTGATGGAACGGCAGCACCAGTAACGGTGGCCGAGGGAGCGGTCGATGGACCCGCAGGCAGGACAGGAGGGGCCGACCGAGGCAGGATGGGCCGGATGGGGCAGGGCGTGGAGGGCCAACTTGAGGGCCGCGTCGGCCTCGTGGCCCGAGTAGGCGCAGCGCCGCAGCGAGGCCCAGTCGATCCTAGATGGAAGTGGACCGATGGTGGGCGACCATCTCGAGGTGAACCTTGAGATGGGCGTGGCGGCGAGGCGCGGGCGATCCAGGGCCCGTCGGGCCGAGCGGGTCGTGAGGCCGTTGAGGAACGGCGTAGCCGTCCCTCGCAGCACCACGGCCGCAGCTAAAGAGCTAGATGAGGGTGCAGACTCCGCCCCGATGCCCACGGCGTTCTCGGAGGTCAGCCTCCGACAGAAGGCGCCCAGGGCCGCGGCGTCAGCCAGGGCCGAGCGCGTAGGTCGGGCGGTGAGGTGGCCCTCCGCAAGAAGGTCCCGGACTCGGGCTCCGCGCCAGCGGGCAGGGGCCAGGAGGTCGGGAGGGCGGAGGAACCGGCAGCCGCCGATGATGGGGAGGTCCAGCAGCTGAGCCGTGGGGACCACCCGGTGGTTGAGGCCCAGGATGTTGGAGGCCTCCTCCCATAGCTTCAGCAGCCGGAGTCGGCGGGGCTGGAGACGGGTGCCGTCCGGTGGAGGGTGGATCCAGGCCTCACCGCTTTCTACCAGCCAGCTGAAGGCATTTCTGCCCCCGCGGAGCGCGACCTGCACCCCCTTGAGGCAGGCGAGCTGGAGCTGGGTCGCGAGGTCGAGGAGGCCGAGGCCTCCGATGGCAACTGGCCTCGCCATGACATCGGCGGGAAGCCACGCCGTGTGGTCCTGTCCCCAGACGAATCTCGCCAGTCGGGCCTGCAGCTTGGCGATGGTTGGGGGTGATGGTAGGTAGCCATGCAGGTGGTGCTGGATGACAGAGCCCACCAGCGTGTTCGCCGCTCTTGCTCGCCCGACGAGGGAGAGGCCGCGGGTGAAGGGCGTCCATTTGCGGCATGCATTCTCCAGGAGGGCCAGGAGATGCTGCTCCCGGTGGGCGACGGTGCTCCTGGGGGCGATGTCGAGCCCGAGGACCCTGATGGAGGTGGTCGACCAGGAGGCGCCGAGAGGGGAGTCGCCGCGGTTGCGCCAGGCGCCGCACCAGAGGCCAGCGCTCTTCCGGAGGTTCACGCCAACTCCGGAGGCCTGCTTGTATTCTTCGAAGACGGTCGCCACCCGTTCGAAGTCTCCGTCGCGATGAAATAGGAGGACGATGTCGTCGGCGTAAGCGATGACATTGCCCACGCCGAGGGTCAACTCCAGGCGACGTAGCAGCGGCCCCGTGGCGATGCTGAAGAGTGCGGCGCTTACGGCGCAACCCTGCCTGAGGCCGTTGAGAAGGGGGAAGGCTGTTGTATGAAAGCCTCCGGCCCGGATGGTGGCGTCCGCCCCGGCGTAGAGGATGTTGATCCAGGCCATGAAGGCCGGCGGGAGGCGGAGGGATGTTAGCAGGGACTCCAGGAAGCCGCGGTCCAATGAGTCAAAGGCGGACTCTAGGTCGACGCCCATGACGGCCAGCGGCGAGCCCAGGGCGGTGGCCTCCTCGATGGCGTCCGTCACCATGGCGATGTTCCATGACGGGGACCTCCCGGGGACGGCGTATGTTTGGCATTCCGGCAACAGGGTCCGCAGGTGGGGCTTGAGGCGCCGGTGAAGGATGGCGGCCAGGACCCTGTAGTCGGCCGAGGGCAGCGCGACAGGCCTGTAGCCATCAAGGCCGCGACCTCCGCGGGCCTTGGGCACGAGGCAGATGGAGCTGCGCCGCGTCGACGGAGGTAGTGCACCGCGGAACCGTGAAGCCGCGAACACCCGGGCCAGAGCTTCCGCGAAGAAGTCCTCGTTGAAGGCGACGAGGAGCTCGCACGGCAAGCCGTCCCAGCCGGGGGCCTTTCCGCGAGGGAGGTGCTCGATGGCGTGGGCTATCTCGCTGGGGCTGATGTCTGGCCGGTGGAGCGGGTCCTCCTCACTCAGCTCGCGGGTGGTGGTGGTGGGCGCGCTGCTGGCGATGAAGGCAGCTCCCGCAGCTGGATCGCTGGTGGGACGGGCGAAGCGGGGCTGGAAGGTCGCGAACGCCCTCCGCCGAAGCTCTGGGCCCTCGATGACGTTGTCCTCCTCGTCCCTGATGACGCTGACCGGGCGACGGAGGCGGATGGCGCGTGCCAGGTCCGGCAGCGATGGGTAGTCTGCCCGGATGGAGGAGGCCTCGAGCTGCGCCGCGATGTAACGTCTCGCCCTGTAGACGTAGCTGTCGCTGGCAGCGTGGCGCGGGTCGTGCAGGGATCTGGCCTCCGCCAGCAGCCCCGCCTTGATGGAGGTCCACCTATCCCAGAAGGTCCCGTCGTCGTCATCGTGCGCTGTGTCTTCCTCCAACTCCCGGATGTAGCCAGCCAGATGTTCGAGCGCAAGGCCCGAGCGGAGCATCGCGGCCAAGCGAGGCTGGGTGGGGGAGGAGACGGCGGTGGTGGGCGGGCCCACCTGGAGCAGCACGAGGCGGTGGTCCGAGAGGTGGTAGTGGCTGGTCGCGTAGATGGACGTGCGATCCAGGACTCCAGCAGGGACGAGGATCCGGTCCAGGCGGTTCGATTCGACTTGGTCGCCGTGCATGGCGACTCTGGTGGGCAGGTGGGCGGCGTCGAACTGGGTGGCCACGTCGACCAGCGCGGCCAGGTCCAGAAGAGCGGCGAGGGCATCCGATGATGATGATGACGAGGGGCCCCGATCCCTGATGTTAAAATCGCCGATGATCCAGCAGGCTCCCTCCTCCTCCTGTGCCGCTGTCGCCGCCAGGAGCTCCAGTTGCCGGTTTCTCTCCCGGGGTTCATGCGCCAGATGAACGGCGATGGCCGTCATCTCCTCGCCGCGGACATCAATGGTTGCCAAGGCGATGTGGCCCGGCCACAGGATGCGTTGATGTTGCACGGCTACGCCTGGTCCGAAGACGCAGGCGAGTCCGGATCCCGAGATGGCTACGGGATGGGCCAACACAACAGCACAGTAGCCGAGGCAGAGGTCTTGGCCGCTGCCCAGATGAAATGCGTTTGTCTCCTGGACAAACGCGATGTCCACGTGATGTTGCCTGAGGAGATGACAAAGGGCAAGGCTCCTCCTCCGAGTGGCGAGCCCTCGCGCGTTGATGGTGGCGACGCGGTAACTCATTGGGACGGTCCTTCACGCAGCACCTTCCTGGTCTTTTGGAGGGTCTTGCGGATTGTGGAGTTGGAGTCTGGGCACAAGGGCTTGATGGTATCGTGCAGCTTGTTGAGGGCTTTGACCTGTGCCGGGGTCAGCGTGGACGCTCTCCTCTTCATGGTGGTCTCTGAGGTGAGGAGCTTCTGAGCCTCCTCGCAGTTTAGGTCGGGCAACTTATTCCAGTCGATGGAGATGTTAGGGGACTTCTTGAGGTGCTCCAGCAGCTGTTCGAGTGCGGCCTTTCCCAGGGCAGGCGTGGAGGGAGGTGAGGTCAGCTTCTCCACCGACATGTCATGGTCGAGCGGAGAGATGCGAGGCTCGAGGGGCCTCGGGACAGCCAGGGGAGCAGGAAGGGCGGCATGGGCGGGCTGGGCGAGATCCATCGGTTCGGCAGGATGGGACGCCGAGGGGATCGCCGGAGACTCTGTTGATGTTTTCGCCGGTTGGACAGGGGACGCCGGTGTGGCGGGCGCCGGTGCCGGCTTCCTTGGCTGCTGAGAAGGAGGAGGAGGAGGAGGGGGGGGAGGCCTTGCGTCGATGGGAGACGCTGCTTGCCTGGGGCTGCTGTTCCCTTGCCTGGCGAGCGATGGGCAGCTAGCTCTGCGGTGGCCCTGCCTTTCGCATTTGGAACATTTAATTCCGAAGGAGAGGAAGGCAGATAGGGTGTCTCCCTTGGACTCGATGGTCAGTCGGGCGGGCAGGGTCTCCAGCCTTACGCCCTGGTGGAGCAGGATGAACGCCTCCCGGCGGCCGTCGCTGAAGGCGAACTCCCCCATTTTGATCATGATGGGGGCGATGGAGGTGATGTCTCCGTATTTACGCAGAGCCTGCACGATGGTGGCGTCCTCTACAAAGCCGGGGAGATTGGCCACGATGATCCTTTCGGCCCTCTTGCGGAAGGGGAAGACCTTGAGGAGTGTTCCCTCGATGTTCAGGCCCTCCTCCACCAAACGGCTCGCAAGGTTCTTGCTCGCGAGGCCCACGATGTAGTGGTCGTTCATCCTGCCAAAGTGGGCGATGTTTTTGGGCCCTCCGACCAGGTCGCCGATTGCCCGGAGGTAGGAGTAGTCCGGGATGTCAGGGCACAGCTCCACGAAGATGTAGTTTTCGTGGTTGGTTGTGGCCTGCCTCGCCCTGGCGTCGGCGATGTTGGCGCGCGTCGCCTTGATCTCCTGAGGCGGCACTGCTCTCGGCCCTGCTGGCCGCTTCCGCTGCTGGGAGCTGCGCTGCTCTCCAGGCTTGTTGGGCTGCCTTGCAGCGTGCTCAGGTGATGTTGAGCCGCGGCGCCTCTTCTTGCCCTTCACGACGATGAAGTCGTCGTTGGCGCCCACCTCCGTCATCTCGCTGTCGGCCCAGTTGAGCGAGGTCGGGCTGGCTGCAGTTGCGCTGGTCGTAGCAGCAGTCTTCGGCGCCGTAACGTCACCACGCGCGGCGGCCGGATTTACATGCATATCGCCTGCCGGCGGATTTGCATCTTTTTGATAATTAGAAGAAATTTCAATTGTTTTCTTCATATTCTCGTTTTTTGGCGATAATTCCTCGCCTGTTTGTAGCAGGATGCTGGGCCTTTCAGGCACTTTTTCAGTACATCCTGGGCTCTCTGCCAGTACTACACTTGCCAGGTTAAACGTCCTTCACACGCACTCTAAAGGCGAAAACGGCGGAGCTCGCGAAAGCGTGGCCGCACGCTCGAGTGTGTGTGTGTGTGTGTGTGACAATTTGACAATTAAAAATTATTTATTGTCATCTTAGACAATGTTACATCTCACATGAGAGAGAGAGGAAGAGAAGAAAATATATACATAGAAAATTAAATATATACATAAATGAAACAAATTTACAAGAGGGACAAAGGTAGGAGACCTCGGCGCTGGAGGGTCCTGGACCAGGCGATGAGCGGGTCCTCCACCGCTTCTCCGAGCCCAACCTGGACAAAGTAACGATAAATTCGCAACTTTGCCGACGCCAAGATGGAAAGGGCGTCGTCCTCAAGGCCGGACCCGCCGAAGATCCAAGCCTGCAGGTCAGTGGGCCGCCCTATGATGTTGAAGGCCTCTCTGATGAGAGGCCTGATGGAACGGCAGCACCAGTAACGGTGGCCGAGGGAGCGGTCGATGGACCCGCAGGCAGGACAGGAGGGGCCGACCGAGGCAGGATGGGCCGGATGGGGCAGGGCGTGGAGGGCCAACTTGAGGGCCGCGTCAGCCTCGTGGCCCGAGTGGGCGCAGCGCCGCAGCGAGGCCCAGTCGATCCTGGATGGTGGTGGACCGATGGTGGGCGACCATCTCGAGGTAAACCTTGAGATGGGCGTGGCGGCGAGGCGCGGGCGATCCAGGGCCCGTCGGGCCGAGCGGGTCGTGAGGCCGTTGAGGAACGGCGTAGCCGTCCCTCGCAGCACCACGGCCGCAGCTAAAGAGCTAGATGAGGGTGCAGACTCCGCCCACGGCGTTCTCGGAGGTCAGCCTCCGACAGAAGGCGCCCAGGGTCGCGGCGTCAGCCAGGACGGAGCGCGTAGGGCGGGCGATGAGGTGGCCCTCCGCGAGAAGGTCCCGGACTCGGGCTCCACGCCAGCGGGCAGGGGCCAGGAGGTCGGGAGGGCGGAGGAACCGGCAGCCGCCGATGATGGGGAGGTCCAGCAGCTGAGCCGTGGGGAGCGCCCGGTGGTTGAGGCTCAGGATGTTGGAGGCCTCCTCCCAGAGCTTCAGCAGCCGTAGACGGCGGGGCTGGAGACGGGTGCCGTCCGGTGGAGGGTGAATCCAGGCCTCACCGCTTTCTACCAGCCAGCTAAAGGCATTTCTGCCTCCGCGGAGCGCGACCTGCACCCCCTTGAGGCAGGCGAGCTGGAGTTGGGTTGCCAGGTCGAGGAGGCCGAGGCCTCCGATGGCTACGGGCCTCGCCATGACGGCGGCGGGAAGCCACGCCGTATGCTCGGGCCCCCAGACGAACCTCGCTAGTCTGGCCTGCAGTTTGGCGATGGTCGGGGGTGATGGCAGGTACCCGTGCAGGTGATGCTGGATGGTGGAGCTCACCAGCGAGTTCGCCGCTCTAGATCGTCCGACGAGGGATAGGCCGCGGGTGAAGGGCGTCCATCTGCGGCAGGCGGACTCCAGAAGGGCGAGAAGATGCTGCTCCTGATGGGCTACGGAGCTCCTGGGGGCGATGTCGAGCCCGAGGACCCTGATGGAGGTGGTCGACCAGGAGGCGCCGAGAGGGGAGTCGCCGCGGTTGCGCCAGGCTCCGCACCAAAGGCCCGCGCTCTTCCCGAGGTTGACGGCGATACCGGAGGCCCGCTTGAAGTCTTCGAGGACGGTCGCCACCCGCTCGAATTCTTCGTCGCGATGGAAAAGGAGGACGATGTCGTCGGCGTAGGCGATGACGTTGCCCACGCCGAGGGTCAACTCCAGGCGACGTAGCAGCGGCCCCGTAGCGATACTAAAGAGAGCGGCACTCACGGCGCAGCCCTGCCTTAGGCCGTTGAGGAGGGGGAAGGCGGTGGTGTGAAAGCCTCCAGCCCGGATCGTTGCGTCCGCCCCGGCGTACAAGATGTTGATCCAGCCCATGAAGGCCGGCGGGAGGCGGAGGGACGTCATCAGGGACTCCAGGAAGCCGCGGTCCAGGGAATCGAAGGCGGACTCCAAGTCGATGCCCATGACGGCCAGCGGCGAGCCCATGGCGGTTGCCTCCTCAACAGCATCCGTCACCTTAGCGATGTTCCAGGACGGGGACCTCCCGGGGACGGCGTACGTCTGGCATTCCGGCACAAGGGTCCGCAGGTGGGGCTTGAGGCGTCGGTGAAGGATGGCGGCCAGGACCCTGTAGTCGGCCGAGGGCAGCGCGACAGGCCTGTAACCATCAAGGCCGCGACCTCCGCGGGCCTTGGGCACGAGGCAGATGGAGATGCGCCGCGTCGACGGAGGTAGGGCACCGCGGAGCCGTGAAGCCGCGAACACCTGGGCCAGAGCTTCCGCGAAGAAGTCCTCGTTGAAGGCGACGAGGAGCTCGCACGGCAAGCCGTCCCAGCCGGGGGCCTTTCCGCGAGGGAGGTGCTCGATGGCGTTGGCGATCTCGCTGGGGCTGATGTCCGGCCGGTGGAGCGGGTCCTCCTCACTCAGCTCGCAGGTGGTGGTGGGCGCGCTGCTGGCGATGAAGGCAGCTCCCGCAGCTGGATCGGTGGTGGGACGGGCGAAGCGGGGCCGGAAGGTCGCGAACGCCCTCCGCCGAAGCTCGGGGCCCTCGATGACGTTATCTTCGTCGTCCCTGATGACGCTGACCGGGCGTCGGAGGCGGATGGCGCGTGCCAGGTCCGGCAGCGATGGGTAGTCGGCCCGGATGGAGGAGGCCTCGAGCTGCGCCGCGATGTAACGTCTCGCCCTGTAGACGTAGCTGTCGCTGGCAGCGTGGCGTGGGTCGTGCAGGGATCTGGCCTCCGCTAGCAGCCCCGCCTTGATGGAGGTCCACCTATCCCAGAAGGTCCCGTCGTCGTCATCGTGCGCTGCGTCTTCCTCCAACTCCCGGATGTAGCCAGCCAGATGTTCGAGAGCAAGGCCCGAGCGGAGCATCGCGGCCAAGCGAGGCTGGGTGGGGGAGGAGACGGCGGTGGTGGGCGGGCCCACCTGGAGCAGCACGAGGCGGTGGTCCGAGAGGTGGTAGTGGCTGGTCGCGTAGATGGACACGCGATCCAGGACTCCAGCAGGGACGAGGATCCGGTCCAGGCGGTTCGATTCGACTTGGTCGCCGTGCATGGCGACTCTGGTGGGCAGGTGGGCGGCGTCGAACTGGGTGGCCACGTCGACCAGCGCGGCCAGGTCCAGAAGAGCGGCGAGGGCATCCGATGATGATGTGGATGAGGGGCCCCGATCCCTGATGTTAAAATCGCCGATGATCCAGCAGGCCCCCTCCTCCTCCTGTGCCGCTGTCGCCGCCAGGAGCTCCAGTTGCCGGTTTCTCTCCCGGGGTTCATGCGCCAGATGAACGACGATGGCCGTCATCTCCTCGCCGTGGACATCTATGGTTGCCAAGGCGATGTGGCCCGGCCACAGGACGCGCTGTTGTATCACGGCTACGCCTGGCCCGAAGACGCAGGCGAGTCCGGATCCCGAGATGGCTACGGGATGGGTCAACACAACAGCGTTGTAGCCGAGGCAGAGGTCTTGGCCGCTGCCCAAATGAAATGCGTTTGTCTCCTGGACAAACGTGATGTCCACGTGATGTTGCCTTAGGAGATGACAAAGGGCAAGGCTCCTCCCCCGAGTGGCGAGCCCTCGCGCGTTGATGGTGGCGACGCGGTAGTTCATTGGCGCTGTTGGCCTCGCAGGAACTTCCTTTGTCTTCTGGAGGGTCTTGCGGATGGTGGAGTTGGAATCTGGGCACGAGGCCTTGAAGGTTTCGTGCAACTTGTCGAGGGTGGCGACCTGTTCCTCTGTCAGCGTGGGCGCTATCCTCTTCATGGTGGTTTCAGAGGTGAGGAGCTGCTGTGCGTCCTTGCAGTTAAGGCCGGGCAGCTTGTCCCAGTCGATGGAAAGGGTGGGGGTCTCCTCGATGTGCTTCAGCAGCTGTTTGAGTGCGGATTCTCCCCGGGCAGGCGTGGAGGGAGGTGAGGTCATCTTCTCCACCGCCATCTTGTGGTCGAGCGAAGGGATGCCAGGCTCGAGGGGCCGCGGGGCAGCCAGGAGAGCAGGGAGGGCGGCAGGGGCGGGCTGGGCGAGATCCATCGGTTCGGCAGGATGGGGCGCCGAGGGGATCGCCTGAGCCTCGGTTGAAGTCTTCGCCGGTGTTGCGGGCGCAGGTGCCGGCTTCCTTGGTCGCTGAGGAGGAGGGAGGGGGGGCCTTGCGTCGGTGGGAGACGCTGCTTGCCTGGGGCTGCTGTTCCCTTGCCTGGCGAGCGCTGGGCAGTTGGCTCTGCGGTGGCCCTGCTTGCCGCACTTGGAACACTTGATTCCAAAGGAGAGGAAGGCCGACAGGGTGTCTCCCTTGGAGTGGATGGTCATTCGGGTGGGCAGCGTCTCCAGCCTTACGCCCTCGTGGAGCAGGATGAACGCCTCCCGGCGGCCGTCGGTGAAGGTGAACTCCCCCATTTTGACCAGGATGGGGGCGATGGAGGTGACCCTCCCAAACTGGCCCAGGTCGGTCGCGATGGTGCTGTCCTCCACAAAGCCGGGCAAGTTGGCCACGACTATGCGCTCCGCCCTCTTGCGGAAGGGGAAGACCTTGAGGGTCGTTCCCTCGATTTCTAGGCCGTCCGCGACCAGATGGTTCGCATGTTTCTTGTCCGCAAGACCCACGATGAAGTGGCCGTTCATTCGATGGAATTGCGTGATGCTCCTTGGCCCCCCGAGTAGCGTGCTCATGGCCTTGAGGTAGGAGTAGTCCGGGATGTCTGGGCACAGCTCCACGAAGACGTAGTACTCGTGGTTGGTAGAGGCCTGCCTCGCCCTGGCGTCGGCGATGTTGGCGCGCGTCGCCTTGATTTCCTGGGGCGGCACTGCTCTCGGCCCTGTTGGCCGCTTCTGCTGCTGGGAGCTGCGCTGGTTTCCAGGCTTGTTGGGCTGCCTTGCAGCGTGCTCAGGTGAAGTTGAGCCGAGGCGCCTCTTCTTGCCCTTCACGACGATGAAGCCCTCGTTGTCATCCACCTCCGCCATCTCGCTGTCGGCCCAGTTGAGCGAGGCCGGGCTAGCTGGAGTTGCGCTGGTCGTAGCAGCAGTCTTCGGCGCCGTGACGTCACCACGCGCGGCGGCCAAATTTGCATGCAAGTCGCCTGCCGGCGAATTTGCATTTTCTTTATTTTCAGAGTTTTCTAGAGAAATCTTTCTTTGAAAGCCGTTTTTTCGGTGATAACTTTTCACCTGTTTGGGACAGGACGCTGGGCCTTCCAGGCACTAGATCAGCAGATCCTGGGCTCTCCGCCGGTACCAATTTTGGCATGTCTAACGACATTTACACGCACTCCAGAGGCGAAAACGGCGGAGCTCGCGAAAGCGTGGCCGCACGCCCGAGTGTGTGTGTGTGTGTGTGTGTGAAGTTTCTGATTTTCTTGAAGCTTGGTTTGAAGCAATGGGGTTCTCTAGTTCTTTGTTTGAAACAACGGTTAAACTTGGTTGAAACAATTGAAGTTTCTGGTTTTCTTGAAGCTTGGTTTGAAGCAATGGGGTTCTCTAGTTCTATGTTTGAAACAATAGTGAAACTTGGTTGAAACAATTGGAAGTTTCTGGTTTCCCTGAAGCTTGGATTGAAGCAATGGGGTTCTATAGTTCTATGTTTGAAACAATGGTTAAACTTGGTTGAAACAATTGAAGTTTCTGGTTTTCTTGAAGCTTGGTTTGAAGCAATGAGTTCTCTAGTTCTATGTTTGAAACAATGGTTAAACTTGGTTGAAACAATTGAAGTTTCTGGTTTTCTTGAAGCTTGGTTTGAAGCAATGGGTTCTCTAGTTCTATGTTTGAAACAATGGTTAAACTTGGTTAAAACAATTGAAGTTTCTGGTTTTCCTGAAGCTTGGTTTGAAGCAATGGGGTTCTCTAGTTCTTTGCTTGAAACAATGGTTAAACTTGGTTGAAACAATTGAAGTTTCTGGTTTTCCTGAAGCTTGGATTGAAGCAAAGGGGTTCTCTAGTTCTTTGCTTGAAACAACGGTTAAACTTGGTTGAAACAATTGAAGTTTCTGGTTTTCCTGAAGCTTGGTTTGAAGCAATGGGGTTCTTTGTTGAAAAAATAATTGAAACAATTGAAGTTTCTGGTTTTCCTGAAGTTTGGATTGAAACAATGAACAGGTGTTAAAGGGATTGTAGCATTAAACCTTAATTAAAAAGTAAACTTAATAAGGAGGTGTCTATACTTTTTCCCAATGGATAAGAAATGTCAACCCACCATCTTCACTTTAATAAAGAGAAAACTTATTGCGAAAGGTTTTTGATATTTTATAATAAAGAGAAAACTGTTATAAACAAAGCTCTATCAAAATGGATTTGCTTTATGTTGTTTTATGCAAATTTGTGAAACTACCAACATTATTTAATTATTCAACTATATGATAAGGTACAATTTTTGGATTATAGATTAGAAACATAAGGATAAAAAGACCAAATCAATAAATTGTGCATGTACTTTTGTCTGAAGATGGTAACAATACTGTTACCCAAACATTAAGCACAATTTTTTAAATAAATAATTTTAAACATACATTTGCTATTAGGAATTATAGTAGAACCTCTCTGTAAAGGACAACATCTAGTTGTAGAACCAAAATGTCCTTTAGATGTTCTCTTACCCGAAGAGTTACTAACTGTAAAATGGTCATTTTGGTGATGGAAAAGTGTCCTCTCATGGAGGGAGGTTCTATTCTACTGAATTTTTCTTTCCCAGGGGACCTGTTTAAAGAGAGGTGACTGTTGTTTTTGATCCATCCATGCTGTGAGACCAACTTGTGACAGCTATCCGGAAGCTGTAATGACAAGAATGCAGCAACTTGTGGAGCCCCTGAAGATTCCTAAACTTCGTCACAAGAAATAAATGGTAACCCCCCTTCCCCTTTCATTTCACATGATAACCCAGGTAATTATTGAACATGATATTGGTTGTTAGGTAAAAAAAAATGGTGAGAAAAAGTTTTATTTATCACTTTTTAAAATGAAATTATACTCATGGATAAAACTTAGGAAGTGGAAAGTAATACAAGAAAATAAGACAATCCAAATAATTTATTAGTGTGTTATTTGGATTAGGTCTTATTTTCTTGTATTATTATCTATAATCCAAATTGTGATTATCACGAAGTGGAAAGTATTTATGTCATCAACTGTCTTTTTTTTTTGGACACAGGCAATTTTGTTCACACTTGGTTATCTTGTGTGTTTTCAATAAAGATCCCTGTATATTAAATATATTTCAGAATTATTGTCTGAATCCCGATACATGCTAAAAGGTACAACTTCTTTAATTTTTGTCCATGAGTGTATAAAAGTAGGTTTATTATTTTTGCATTAAAATTGATTTGTCTCCAAAAAGCTATTTGAATTTTTATCGAGTAATCCCATCTCAAATATGGCAGTTGGCGATCGAAGAATGCCATTCTACTCTGTTCTAAGCAATTCTGTTTATATCTTCTTATGCTGGGCCATTCTATTAGATTATTGAATTAATCCTTCCTCAGTCTACCTCTCTCTTCATTCTTCAAGGTGTGTATTCATTGATAAAAGGATTGGGGAATCATTTAACTATTTTAATGATTGTCCTTATCAAAATTACAGTAAAACTCTCGCTAAAATGAATGAGAATGTGACGAACCTTATATAATTCCCAATTTTATTTTATAATACAGTGAACTATGACTATATACAGTTAAACCTGTCTATAGCGTCCCCCTCTTGGGACTCACCAAAATAGGGTGTTATAGAGAGGGGGTGCTATAGACAGGTCACTTTTAATGTAAAATTTTTACATTTTAATGTTTAAAATCTGGCGCTATAGAGAGGAAGGCGCTATTTAGAGGGGGTGCTATAGACAGGTTTAACTGTATTTAATCAAACACACACACACACACACAAAAGCCTTTATTAAGACACACAGGTCTTACAGAGGATTCTCCTTGGGGTTACAAAACGGAGAAAGTGGGAAATAAAAATGGTGAAAGAATATATACATATGGTAAATATATACAGATTATAAGAAATAATAAAGAAATAAGAAGAATTTTAAAAAATAAATAAATAAAATAAAAATTTTTGGAAAGTATTTAATCAAACATGGCTATAGTGAACCAAAAGTTCTATTCCATTGGGGTTTGCTATAGAGGGTTTTTTACTGTGCTTACATAATGTTTTGATTGTCATCTATAAGTCAAATTGTGCATTTTATAAAAACATTGTTTATTTTTCAATTAATTTATTTACAAATGTGATTTTTTTTTTCAGATCTTAGAATCTCCCCTGTCCCTGAAACTTTGGATTAATTGGACCTGTGCATCTTCAATTCTTTAATAAATTCACTCTGTAGTCTTTTTTATATACTCTTGACCTAAAATGGTGGAATAAATTATCTCTGGATGTGTGTAGAATGTGGTGTCTATATAATTTACTTGCAATTACAAAACTTTTACAAATTACAAAGTAACATGATCAAATCCAAATAATGTAATTTGTATGTGATGTTTTAGTAACAGCACTTCTTAACACTTATCTTTAGATAAAATTTTTTGAATGGTTCATTTCAGTGTTTCTTCATTCAGAGCACTTGTTGTAGTAAACAAAATACTTCCCATAAAATCTGTCTAAAAACATGGAGAATCCTTGTCTCTCAAGGGAGTGGTCTCACTTTAAATGATATGTCAACAACAACAAAAAGCTTTAATAAGACCTTTTAGTCTTATACAGATTCTTCAAGCAGAAATGTAGGATACATGCAGGAAAAAAGTAATAGTACCTTAAAGTTAATATGATATTTTTATACATGAAAAATTATATAAAGACAATCAAACTAATAGGTTAGTCTGGGTAAAAATGATATGACAGATCAAAACATTTTTGATTTGGCAAAGGTGATCGTTCATCAAATGGATCACTAATGGAGAGTCTAACCCCAGTGAGTGCAAGTAGCCAAAAGGACCTCTGGCACCTTTCAAATATGAAAGTCTAACTACTTTACGCGCGTGTAGACTTATAATGCACTAGCAGTAAAAGCAGTCGCTAACTACCCACAGCAAAATTCATGGAATGTGTACTTGGAATAATTAATAAAAAATAATATTAGAGATCATTCTAGGCTCGTTTTAATGAGGTTTTACGGCGATTTTAAGGTTTAAGAATTTTGACTTCTGTTATAATTTTAAATTGAATTCTCTTTCCTTCTGTTAGGTTATTCAGTGATTGAATATATCATGATCACAAGTTAATGTTTTGGTTCATGTAGGATATGTAAAACAACAGGTCACAAAAAAGGCCAGTGAATAAAGTTACGTCTTCATGATAGGTTAGTGATTCGTTGTTTTGTACAAGACGCTAACAAATCAAACATGGTGTCAGAAAAGTGATTTGAAAAGAAACGAAAAAAAAATATTGCGGTAAGTTCAATTTTACGTTAAGACTAATAAAATAATAAATAAGCCTTATCGTATATTAAATAAACAAAAGATATGTATTTACAAATACCGCCACCTGAACCAGTTAATTTCAGAGGAAATATAGAAGAAAACTGGAGATATTTCAAATCGCATTGGCGTAACTTTTCAATAGCAACAGGGTTGGACAATAAAGAAGACAAATTAAAAGTTGCAACCTTATTGTCTATTATAGGCAAAGAAGCTTATAATATATTTGAACATCTCGATCTTTCAGATGAACAAAGAAATAACTCAGATGAGATAATAAATGCATTGACTCAGCATTTTACACCAAAAATTAACATTATTTATGAAAGATCAATTTTCAACCAAACAAATCAAGAAACAAATGAAAGTTTTGAACAATATATATGTAGATTAAGAAAATTGTCTTCCACATGCAATTATGGAGCAATGACTGAAGAAATGATCAGGGATAGGTTAGTTTTGGGAATAATCGACAAGCAAACCAAAAGACAGCTGATCAGTGATCCTCAACTAACATTGCAAAAAGCTATTGATGTGTGTAAGGCTAATGAAAGCGCTAACAAACAAATTGAAAACTTAACTAAAAACACTCAAGAGGAGGTGAACAAATTGAATATAAGAAAGAAAACAGTCAATCAAAATAAAATGAAAACGAACATTCCTTGTAGATATTGTGCAACATTCCACACACACATGAGCACAATAGACAAAAATGCCCTGCTTGGAATCAAACCTGCAGAAAGTGCAACAAAAAGAATCATTGGGCAAAAGTTTGCAAATCCAGAATGAGAACAGTTCAAAGCCTTGAATCTCAAAACTCCAATGATAAACAAGAAGATTGTTATTCTTTAGAATACGTCTCAGAAATCTCTGCTAGAAAATTGATGACTAAATTAGAATTAGAATTGAATGGATACAAGGAAAGCATAATTTGCCAAATAGATACAGGAGTAACTGTCAATGTTTTAAATTTTGCAGATTTATGCAAAATCATGCAAGATGGCAATCCTTCTCTTAAACCAAGCTACATCAAACTAAGATGCTATGGAGGAGAAATATTAAAGCCAAGAGGACAAATCAAAATCAACTGTTCCCACCAAAGCAAGCAACATCCTATAGTGTTCCAAGTGATAGATCATTGGGAAAAACCTATTCTAAGTGCTGAAACTTGCCAGAAATTGAATTTAATAGAAATTAAAGCTGACTTATGCAAAATTGAATCCACATGGACAAAACAAAATAACCTTCTAGATAAATATAAAGACATATTTGAAGGCATTGGATGCTTACAAGGGGAATACAAACTAGAAACAGATCCTACAATCAAACCCATCAAGCAAGCACCTAGAAGAGTACCTATTACCTTAAGAAAAGAATTAAAAGAAAAATTGATTGACATGGAAAAGAAAAATATCATTGCCAAAGTTGATTATCCAACAGACTGGATTAGCAATCTAGTACTAGTAAAGTCAACTAAGAAGTTAAGAATATGCATTGATCCTCGAGAATTAAATGTCGCCTTGAAAAGAGCTGAATACCCAATACCGACAATTGAGGAAATAATACCAAATCTTCAAAATGCCAAAATATTCACAGTAGTGGACACTAAAGATGGTTTTTGGAATGTGAAGCTCTCTGATGAATCATCGAACCTTACAACATTCTGGACTCCCTTTGGAAGATACAAATTTCTTCGAATGCCATTTGGATTAAAGACTGCTTCTGAAGAATACCAAAGAAGACTCTATGAAATTTTCCAAGGTCTTGAAGGAATTGAAATAATAGCTGATGACATTCTGATTTTGGGAAAAGGTGACTCATATGAAGAAGCACTGAAGGATCATGATAGAAATCTTGAAAATCTTTTCAAGACAGCCAGACAAGCTAATTTGAAATTCAACATCAATAAAGTCAAGCTCAGACTAAAAGAAGTAAAATATCTAGGACATATAATAACTCCACATGGATTAAAGCCAGATCCAGAAAAAGTTAAAGCCTTAAAAGAAATGCCTCATCCAGAAAGTATAACAGAACTCAAAAGTTTCCTTGGTTTTGCAACATACCTATGTAAATTCATGCCAAATATTTCAATGATTAGTGAACCTTTGAGAAAATTGACAATGAAAAATTCAACATGGTCATGGAGCAAGAATCATCAAGCTGCATTTGAACAAATCAAAGATCTAGCCTCAAAAGCACCAATTTTAAGATATTTTGATGCGGACAAATCTATAGCTATACAATGCGATGCAAGTAAACATGGACTTGGAGCTACCCTACTACAAGAAAGCCAGCCAATAATTTTTGCATCTAGAAGTCTAAGCAAGACTGAGCAAAACTATGCTCAGATAGAAAAAGAATGTCTTGCAATTGTTTTTGCATGCGAAAGATTTCATCAGTACATTTTGGGCAAATGTCAAGTGATTGTGCAAACTGATCACAAGCCTCTTTTGTCAATATTTAAGAAATCTATTCTAAAAGCGCCACAAAGACTCCAAAGAATGCTTTTGAGACTGCAAAGATATAACTTAGAACTAGAACATGTCCAAGGATCACAAATGCACTTGGCGGACATCTTTTCAAGAGCTTGCATCAAAGATGTAAAGAATGAAAATCTGAAATATGATGTGTATCCCATTGACATCATTTACAAAGAAATTGCCACAGTCAATGTTATGGAAACATTAAGTGTATGCAGTGACACTGTCCTGAGAATTAGAGAAGAAACATCATCTGATCCTATTCTGTGTGAAGTGAAGAAACTTATTCTAAATGGATGGCCACCAAAAAAAAATCAAACTTCAATGCTAACCAGAGAATATTGGAATTTTAGAGAAGAATTAACAGTTCAAGATGGAATCATACTAAAGAATGATAGAATTGTAATTCCAAATAAATTAAGAGCAGAGATGATAATGAAAACCCATCAAGGACATATTGGAATTAATTCAAGTATGCGAAGAGCAAGAGACAATATCTTTTGGCCAGGAATGAATGCACAAATAGGGCAAGAAATTGAAAATTGTTCTATTTGTCTATCAAATTCACAGAATCAAGTGAGAGAACCAATGAAATCTCACAAAATTCCAAATTATCCCTGGGAAAGAATATCTCTTGATATATTCGAAATCTTCAAACAGAATTACTTAATAATAGTGGATCATTACTCAGATTTTTTTGAAGTTGAATGCCTAGAAAATACAACATCTGAATACATAATTGAATGCTGCAAAAGACAATTCAGCAGATATGGAATTCCTCAAATTATAGTCTCAGACAATGGAAGGCAATTTACATCGACTGAATTCCAAAAATTCAGCAAAGAATGGCAATTTCAACATTCTACATCATCACCACTTCACAGTCAGGGAAATGGAAAAGCTGAAGCGGCAGTTAAAATAGCCAAAAACTTACTGAAGAAATCTAAACAAGAAAATAGTGATTTTTGGCAAAATTTGTTAAATTGGAGAAATACACCCACTATAGACATAGATTCAAGCCCAGTACAAAGAATCATGTCTAGAAGAACGAGAGCTATACTGCCAATTCACCCAAATTTACTTAAACCATCAATTCCAGAAAATATTCCAGATAAAATATCCATCAAAAGACAACAGGCAAAATACTACTATGATAGAAAATCTAAAATTTTACCAGACTTAGACATAGGACAAGAAGTGTATGTCAGAACACCCAATACCACCCCATCATGGTCCAAAGCTAACATCACAAATGAACACAACACAAGATCCTATGATGTGAATATTCATGGTAGAACCTACAGAAGAAATAGAACCTGGATTAAACCACAACAGGCTTCAGCAAATCAAAAATCTACAAACAATCAAGAAGAAGGAAGAAAAGAAAGCATTGATCAAGAACAAACTGTATCAAATTGCTTACCATCTACTTCATCAGCAGGAGGAGACAACATTGTGAAAAGAACCCGAATTGAAACTACCGAATGCAGAATCCAATCAAAGAGTGACAGCCCCACGGTAAGTGAACCTGAGAATGCTGCATCAGAGACTAGAACCAGATCAGGTCGACTGGTGAAAAAACCAAGTAGATTTAAAGACTAGTGAAAAAAAGGGAAGATGTTAGGTTATTCAGTGATTGAATATATCATGATCACAAGTTAATGTTTTGGTTCATGTAGGATATGTAAAACAACAGGTCACAAAAAAGGCCAGTGAATAAAGTTACGTCTTCATGATAGGTTAGTGATTCGTTGTTTTGTACAAGACGCTAACAAATCAAACACCTTCTATGAGTGTTTGTCCTGCAATTCCATAATACCAGATTACCATTACAGTTTTTACCAGTATAAATATATAAACAACTTTTTGAATGGGGCTTGCTAACTCTGTGCCTTGGTAAACTTAATCCTGCTAAATCATTCAAACAACTATCCCCATAACCTAGCAGCCTATACATTGATATTGACAATTAACACAATGTTAAATAATTATCGTTCAATACACTGTGAACATATAAATAATAGCACAATCCTAGGAGTAAAGAATGTAAAAAAGAAAGGCTATTTATCAAGAAAACAACGCAAAGAAATGTGAATTTATTCTGTGGTACAAATATTAAATTACCTTTGTAAATTCAAAGTGTATAAATTTAACAAATGCGATTAAACATATATAAATTAAGAAAATGGCTTCTCCTTATCGTGCAACTGAAAGTTACTGATGGCTTGCGCCATCTATCGGAATAAATATCAACTATTCTCGTTGATTTTTAATTATTCCAGAATTGGCCAAATACCCATTCTTGATTAATCAAGGAAAGCTAACCACAGACGCGGGCTGTTGGCCCTCATCAGCGTGGTGCAAGCTGTACCTCAACGACCAAACAATTGGTCATTAAGGCATCCTGAAAAATCATGAAACGGGTAGTTAAGGCCAGAATTGCGTGAGAACGCTGCACAATGTGAAAAAATAGTACAAATGTAATATTGTACTGGGATAAGGTGCATAAATTAAGAAAAAGGCTTCTCCTTATCATTTGTACTATTTTTTCACATTGTGTAGCGTTCTCACGCAATTCTGGCCTTAAATACCCGTTTCATGATTTTTCAGGATGCCTTAATGACCAATTTATTGGTCGTTGAAATATCCACTTGCACCACGCTGATGATGGCCAATAGCCCGGAATCCGTGGTTAGCCTTTCTTGATTAATCAAGAATGGGTATTTGGCCAATTCTGGAATAATTAAAAATCAACGAGAATAGTTGATATTTATTCCGATAGATGGCGCAAGCCATCAGCAACTTTCAGTTGCACGATAAGGAGAAGCCTTTTTATTAATTTTAGCACTTTATCCCAGTACAATATTACATTTGTACTATTTTTCACATATATAAATGTGAAGCACATGTGCTCCTGGTCAGGATATGCTTTCATTATTTTTAATATATAAATTCATATCAAATATAAATTTCATCTTCCCCTTGAAGAAGGTGACAGGGAGTCGTTGAAACGTGGGGAAATGAAAGAAATTTTATAAACTATATTATTTTCTTCAATATAATTTGAAAACACTTTAGTAGTTTTTAAAAGAGTCACTAGAAAAAATTTGCTGGCTACACTATGCAATGTTACCTAGCATTTTGATTTTATCTTATAGTTCAATTAAAGATATTCTAATTAGATAGAGATATGTGGTGTGCAACTGAAGACTGTTATATATATATATATATATATATATAACGGCTCATTAATATATATATAATGAAACTTAAGAAAAATATACTTATATATTTAGTCTATATCTATATTTAGTATCAAAATTAATGAATTTCCATTTTAGAACAATGCGTAGGTTGAGGTTGATAACAGAAATAAACTAAATATCAATATCGCTTATAATAAAAAAGAATAACGTTGCTTATGAAAACCAATTTAAAAATTTGAGCTTGAAATTACATTTTTATAAATTTTCTTGAAATAAACATTTCAAAATCATAATAAATGTATTTTTTCTTATATTTTCGTATATATATTCATTTATTATATAATATTTCTTGTCTCATTAGTGTTATTACAAATTTTATTGTTGAAATGTTTTTTCGTCGACAATGAATCTGTGTCATTTTATTGATTATATCATAGAGGGCGCTTTTTAAAAGATATAGAACCTCTCAAGTTGAAACCAAAAATTTTTGACCAGAAAATCAACATTAAAAAGTTTTGTTCAAATATGGCGCCGTTCTTGAATAGTAAAAGGCGAAAGATTAATACGTGGGTGAAGAAAAGCCAGAGCTATTAAAGCCTCAAAGCTTGTAGAAGGCGAAACAATTGTCGTTATTGAATAGTGTTACTACCAATGACTTAATAAAGGCTTTTGTGTGTGTGTGTGTGTGTGTGTGTGACAATTGACAATTAAAAAATATTTATTGTCATCTAGACAATATTACAACATTCCATCAACGAGAGAGAGAAAAGAGAAGAAAAAGAAATATATTACAAAAAGATGAAAACAAATCGGCAAGCTCAAATCATGTTGAATCTGCAGCTAACCCTACTAACACAGAAAACCAAAATTCAAGCCAAGAGGTAAGTTTTATCAATCTTTGTGTATTTTTAAAAATATATAATTTATAAAAGAGTTATTGAGTACAAAAAATCGTAATCAAAGGTAGTAAACTCGTGGCGTAATCTTGATAAGTATGTTAATATATCAATGGTAGCTTAAAAAGTTCTTTTTTCCTAAATATATAGCTTTCATTTCCAAAAATATGATTCGAATTCATAATAATTCCAAGATGTGCTTTTAACAGTATGGTTAGTATCAGTTATGTAAATTATTACCAACTCTTTGAATTTAGGTAAATATTTACTTTATAAAATTCCATTTTAAAGATGCGCTTTTGATGTATAATAATATACCTTACCAAAATGAAACAAGTTTATTTAGTAGAGATATTAGTTAGGTGCAATATAACATTTTCAGGAGAATAATTTTGTAGAAAATTTAAAAAATGTAAAATTTTTTTATATATCGTAAGTTTATTACAAATAACAAATGTTTAAATTGAACAAATATACAAATTTTTTTAAAATGCAAATTTTCTTTATTGTTGATTAACTTTGTTGATTTTCTTATAAATTTTAACATATTCTCCCTCTCAATTTTGTCAAGCTTCAATATTTCAATATATGTAAAACTTTATAAATATGAAAACCAGACAGATTTGGAACATTTTGAGTCTCGAAGATGTGTTCGAAGGCTCTGGGAGTGATGCCCCTCTGTGAGGCAGGACTTGCGATTCCCTGCATTGTGAAGGACTTGCCACATCCCGTTTGTCCGTACGCGAACACTGTGCCGTTGTAGCCCTCCGTGACGCTCTGCAAAGGCCGAGCCTGCTTCAGGGAATGCGATTTTAATAGTAAGCGCACACATATTTGAGCAAAGCAATATACGCTTTCAGAAACCTTCTTCACAAACACATGCAAAAAAGAGCAATTTTGTTATATATAACAAACTTAAATTTAAATATTTATATATTTAAATTGTATAATAGTTTTTACCTAAAGATAAAAATTCATAACATAAAGATTTAGATAAGAAACATCATTTTTTTTAATATGTGCACTGAGACAAAACTTAAGAAATAGAAAGACATTGATGTTGGTCGTCTGTTTTTTTTTTGAAAGAGAAACAATTTTGTTCACGCTTGGTTATCTCCATGTGTCTTCAATAAAAAGGTCACCTTATATCTTTCAGAGTTATTGTTTGAATCCTGATATACATGCTATAAGGTACAACTTCCATAAGTTTTGTCAATGAGTGTACTTTATCCACTAGACAAATGCCTGTTTATGGATGTCTTCACAATGTATCTACACATATAGAGAGCAGTTAGACTTTTGCACTTTAAAAATGTTCTAAATTCTTGTTTATTTACTTGCACTCACTGGTGGAGTTGAACTTTTCAAGATTTGGGGAGCAATTGAAGTAATTTTTTTTTTACAGAAAAAGGTGCCCAATGTGATATTTGATCCTGGGTCTTTGGCTGTGGAAAATTGACTGTTTATACCACTCTTCCATCAAATTCACCCTTTTTTTTAATACTTGGACAAAATCAATAAGAAAAAAATAGTACAAAGTGAAATTGTAATGGAATCAAGTGGATAAATTAAGACAAAAACATCTCCTGATTATGCAACTAAAACTTGGCTTGTGCCATCTGTTTGAATAAATATTAACCGTTGATATTTTAATTATTCCAGAATTAGCCAAATACCATTTATTGATTACTCTAAAAATGGTATTTGGACAGTTCTGGAATAAAGATCAATAATTTAGTTGACACAAGCCATCAGTAACTTTTAGTTTCACAATCATGGGATGCCTTTTTTAAATATAATTCTTAAAATCAAAAGGAAATGATTACAATTTATCTTCTTCTTCTTATCTCCACTCAACCACACTAAGGTATCAAGCTTGTAAAGCTTGAGATTTTTGATGGTGTCTGCCGGGGAAGAGTAGAGCTCATCAATGGATGAGTCAATACAGTCAATAATGTCTTGGGGTTGCAGGCTGAGAATTGCACTTAGTACACAATTTATCTAAAATGATAAATCACAATTTGTACTATAGATTACTAGCGAACCCGGCCACGCGTTGCTGTGGCTAAATTATAATATGTTAAATTAACATTATACTAAACTATTCAGTACAGTAAAGTTAATATTCACTTATAAAGATAAAAAAATTTTAGCCGATCTAAAGCCCTACGGGATCTCGAGAATGGAACGTTACGTTAAAATTCGAAAGCGATTTTTATATATATAGATAATATAGCCCTTCATTGTAATCATCGATTATAATCACTGCATTAATAAATGTCAGTGAACTCGTTTATATGTATTGTTTTTTGTTTTCGAGATATTCTAATAGAACGTTCTTACATTTTATGTAAAATATTTATATATGCACAAACACAGAATATAATCACTATGTCTTAATTTCGCTATAATTATTGTCATAAATATTATTCTAAAATAAATCGCCAGAAATCGTCCGGGTAGTATACTAAACAACTTCCCAAGATAATCACTGCATTAATAAATGTCAGTGAACTCGTTTATATGTATTGTTTTTTGTTTTCGAGATATTCTAATAGAACGTTCTTACATTTTATGTAAAATATTTATATATGCACAAACACAGAATATAATCACTATGTCTTAATTTCGCTATAATTATTGTCATAAATATTATTCTAAAATAAATCGCCAGAAATCGTCCGGGTAGTATACTAAACAACTTCCCAAGGTTTCATGGCAAACATCTAAAATAAAATAATACTTTTAATACTTTGCTACAATATTAAAAAGAGGGGGGCTTAGGTGTTTAAAATGTAAAATGTGCTCTAAATAGTATTACATAGAGCCTTCACAACAAACATATTTAAAATAAACCAATCAAAATATAATAATGCTGTAAAAACAGACCTCGCTACAATAATATAAAAGAAATGAAAATAAAAAAAGACACCCACGCTGAGCCTCGAACCTAGGTTTGTTACAAATATTATAAAAAAATTGTTTATGCTAATTTATATTTAAAAAAGCCTACATTTTAAACAAAATAATATTTTTAATAATTTGCTACAATAATATAAAAGAAATGAAAAAAAAAAAAAAAAACACCCACGCTGAGCCTCGAACCTAGGTTGCGGGGGTACGAAGCTGTGTACCTAACCTATAGGCTAAGCTTGACGTTACAAATAAGCTCATGCGAGGCTATTTTAGGCCATACGTCTGCCGCGAGGGGGCGCTGATTGCGAGTGAATTTACGTTTTATTTTGTAAATAAAAATGTAACGAAAGGTTATTTCTAAAGAGTAATTAGCCAGAAACCATCCCGGTAGTATACTAAACATATTCCCAAAGTTTCATCACGATTGGTTGAGCGATGTAGAAGATTATCACGAACGGACGGACGGACGGACCAACGGACCAACAAACATCCATTTTTATATATATAGATAATACAAGAAACTAAGACCTAATCCATGGATTATATCCTTGTATTACAAGTTATCTATAAAATTACTTGAAAACTTTCTCCATAAATTGTATAAACGATGAAGAAGAGTAAGGAGAAAAGATTTTTATTCAATTAAACTTGTGACAAGCTTTCGGGCAGTCACGCCCTTCAACAGGTAATAAAAAGAATAATTGACTATTAAAATAGGAAAACAAACTAAAAGCTTTAAACAAAAATGATACAACTGCAGCCTGGCCGCGAGAAAACGTGAATTCGGGAAAGTAATGTGAGGTGGGGGGGGGGGTTTATCCGGTTTTTAAGTTAATACATATATCATGATATTGGTTAAGTAAATCTATATGTCGATTAATACTGTCATTAGAATTGAATAAAATGGCCTCTATAATTAATCTCTGGTGTTTACTGGGAATGTTATTGTACAAGGTGATGGGAGAATCTAAATTGAAAGAATGGCCAGTATTATGGGTGTCAATAATAAATCCTTCATATACAACCACACCCATAATACTGGCCATTCTTTCAATTTAGATTCTCCCACCACCTTGTACAATAACATTCCCAGTAAACACCAGAGATTAATTATAGAGGCCATTTTATCCATTTCTAATGACAGTATTAATCGACATATAGATTTACCTAACCAATATCATGATATATGTATTAACTTAAAAACCGGATAAACCCCCCCCCCCCCACCTCACATTACTTTCCCGAATTCACGTTTTCTCGCGGCCAGGCTGCAGTTGTATCATTTTTGTTTAAAGCTTTTAGTTTGTTTTCCTATTTTAATAGTCAATTATTCTTTTTATTACCTGTTGAAGGGCGTGACTGCCCGAAAGCTTGTCACAAGTTTAATTGAATAAAAATCTTTTCTCCTTACTCTTCTTCATCGTTTATACAAGTTATCTATATATCCCTCAACTACCTACATGTCCATTTAAACCTTTGCTTTTAAATACAGCCTTGTTCACTTAGGACCAAGCTTTTAACTATTGGTAATATAATTGGGACTTGAGAGTCCTGTTGAATGGAAAGTTGGGCATTCGTCTGCATGAATTGAAGATATAAAAGATTAACTATATTTGCATGTCAAAATGAATAGGGAAAAAAGGCAAAGATGACATTTTAGAAAGTGTTGAAGAGTCAAAACTTGTTTTCAGTGACTTTACATATATATAAAAAAATGATGTACTTGTAGTTTACAAGACAATAAGACCAAATCCCCAAATAAATTGTGATATTTCTATAACAGTGTTATTACCGAAACATTACACACTATTAATTTATTTGGATTTGTTTTTTTTTCCCTTGTAGTTATAATCTATATAATCCAAATATTAGGCCTTATCATATGTACTGATTTAATACAAACTTGGATAAGTAAAAGTTATTTAAAATCATAACGTAACAAAGACTTCTGTAAGGTTAGGGTGTAAGGTTTTTTTTGCAAGGAACTCTTAACCACTTGGATGGGCTTGACATTCCTATCATCACACATGTTCAAACTGAACTACATTTAAAAAAAAAAGTAGTTTTTAATTTTTTATAATTTCAATATAAATATTATTCATTATTCCTCGCTATTTTTTTAGAAAAATCTTTTTTTTTTCCAAGAATTAAAAGAAAGTGTACTGTTTTTTTTTGCTTATCCCTAGTACACGTGGTACAGGCCATGATAATCATGGTGGGTAGTTAGCGACTGCTTTTTACTGTAAGCGCACCACATGTCTACACATGTGAAAGCAGTTCGACTTTGCACTTACAAATGTGCCAGAGCCCCATTTGGTTACTTGCACTCGCTGGTGGGGGTTGGACTTTTGCAAGAATCGGGGGGCCATTGGAGCATTTTTTTTTTTAAACAGTAAAAAGTGTCCAATGCGGGAATCGAACCCGGGTCGTAGTGGTCGAAAACCAAACGGTTTAACCAGCCTTCCACCGACCCCATGTGTACTGTGATAAATCCTAATAAACATATCTATTACAGTAGAACCTCCCTGTAAAGGACAACACCTAATTGAAGAGTCCAAGTGTCCTTTAGGGAGAGAGGTGTTCTTTTACCAGAGAGTTACTAAATTGTAAAAATGGTAATTTTGTAAATGTAAATAGAGAGGTGTCCTCTAGCTCGAGTGTTCTCTCATGGAGGTTCTACGGTATAATCAAATACTGATTTGTTAAAAAGTTTTTAACCTTACAGATGTCTTGTTACCTTGTGATTTTAAATAACTTTTACTTATCTAGGTTTGTATTAAACCTGTACATGTAAGGCACAATATTTGAATTATATAGATTATAACTAAAATAAAATAAGACCAAATTCAAATAATTTGTTGTGGTGACCAAATCCAAATAATTTGTTGTGGATTTGTTAAAAAGGCTTTAAAAACATAATCACTGAGTTACTTTTTTTTTTTTTTTACTTATCCTATAATCACTGAGTTGATAAGCAAATGTTTATTTATATTCTTGTTTTTTTATCATAGGCCTGTGGGGTACAGATTTTATCTCAAAAGCTCAGCCTATACTTGGCTGAATAAATAAATAAATCAGCTTAGAAACTGAGTATACTTGTTTTGTAACTATGCTATGGGACTGAATCTTAGCTTCACTATAGCCTTGGTACCATGGAATAAAATTGGGGATTATTTTTGGTTTGCTATACAGTAGAACCACCTCCCTGTAAAGGACAACACCTAATTGCAGAGCTAAAGTGTCCTTTAGTAAGAGGTGTCCTCTTACTGAAGAGTTGCTAAATAGTAAAAATGGTAATTTTGCAAATGAAAACTCTCCTTTATATAGAGAGGTGTCCTCTAGCGTGAGTGTCCTTTCATGGAGGTTTTACTGTATATACCTGGTTTGTTTTAGTGGGGTTTTACTGCATCTGAGAATAATTTATTACTGGAAAAAAGAGCTTTTATTAAAAAATGCATTAAAAAAGAATATTTTAGCTTTCGCCCTGTTGAATAATTTATACGAGTCAAAATAAAAGTGGCGAGAAACAATCATCGTATATTGAAGGAAGAGGTCAAATACTTAGTCTTCTTCTTTCTTATCTCCACTCAATCACACTAAGGTATCAAGCTTGTAAGACTTTTGATGGTGTCTGCAGGGAAAAAATATTTAGTTAAACATTAAAACTTGCTATCAATTGCTTTTGCTGCAGTTGTTTTTGGTAGATTTGAAACACAAGGTAATAAGACCAAATAAATAAATAGTGTGTTACACTAGTGTCTTATTACCTTGTGTTTATAATCTATAATCCAAATTGTGCCTTATCATTTGTAGATTTGCATTGTTAGCTGGATTGAGTGAGAATTAAGAAAAAATTTTCAGATTTCTATGTGGTCTGGAAGAAAACTTGGCCACAAAAATTGCCTCGATAAAAAGAAAGTGAGAAGTAGTGAAATATATGCAGGAACAGCTGTACTTTGATCTCCCCACCAAATATAGTGTGTTGGGAACCAACCTTTCCTGAACTAAGAATATTCCCACTTACCTCTACACCTGGCCTTGTGGTTTGTTAAAACTTGTTTTTGTAAGGTTCTCTCCTATTAATTGGCTTTCTCTGCCAATTCTATTTTTAAAAAAATATAACAAAAGTAAAATTGTACTAGGAGCAGGTCAATAAATTATGAGAAAGGCATCTTTTGATTGTGAAACTAAGTTATTAATTTTAAAAGCTCAAGTTTCTCTCTTTTTTTTATTTTATTTTATTTTTTATGCAGAAAGAGCCCATTAAGAATTGCAAGGAAAACACAACCAATCTAAACACTTGATTGGGTGTCTTATTAAGATACAATTTGGATTATAGATTAGAAATACAAGATAATAAGACCAAATACATAGTGCGAGACATTTCTGTAACTGTTATTGGATTTGGTCTTGTTACCTTGTCCTACAGCCCTGACTTCTTCACCTCAAGGAATCAGAATTTTTAGCCGAATTAAACGTCGGGTGTTGATTTATAGTTGGTTGATAAATATTGGGATTTGAAGAAAAAAAAAGTCAGAGGTTATAACGTATGTAGTGAATTAGGTGATGTTTTTGGTCTCACAATCCTGTTACCAAAATAATTCCATATCATTTATATGAATTTGACCTTGTTATCTTGTTTTTTTTTTATCCTGATAAGTAGTTAGTTAGCATTAATATGTTATATGGAAATCGCAAGGTAATAAGATAAGCAAATTTAAATAAGTAAATTATATGATATGTTTTGGTAATAGTAGCGCTACCCTCCTCAGACTAGTATTTATTTTTTTGTCTTAAGGATGGTTATACAAATTTGTTACAGAAATGTCACATTGGAATATTGGAGGTAATTTGGATCATTTTATGCTTCCCCTCAATTGAATAATTTCAAATGGTGGGAAACGTGTGTTTGTCTATATCTTCCAATAAATATTGGCTATGCTTTAGTCAAGTATCTGAACAATTAAATATTCTTCTTCTTTCTTATCTCCACTCAATCATATTAAGGTATCAAGCTTGTAAAGCCTGCGCGACGGCCGATGCAGCATAGTGGGGAGATTTGACAATCATCATGATTGGGTGAAGTAAAATGAGCCTGCCTTTGTCATTAAGACTGGGATCACTACTCAGTGGCAGGCCGACTTAGCTCCAAAAGAAATAGCCGCCTCTGATATGAGGAACAGACGCCATGCGCAGCCGCTCCTAACATGGAGTATAAACGCTGCTCATCCTGTATCCCTGGATTAGGAGCCCTTACAGGGTACTATCAGCCGGGCCAGCTGAGCCCAGGTTTTTTACCGAGCTTGTTACTGCTCCCCCTCCTCCTTTTTCATCCTGGCTTGAGACCGGCAAAGGTGGAGAACTGAAGTGGAGGAGGAGAACCTTGACAATAGCCACCTCCCCCCTGTAAACAACAGGGCAACTCAAACTTGATAGCAAGGAATAGCAATTCCTTGTTCAGGAGATTTCATTTTTGATTTTTCCAAAGGTGTTTTCTCATTAGTGTTGCACCCATAGCATGTTTTACCAGTACAGTAGAACCTCCATGAGAGGACACCTCTCCCTAATGGACACTTTGGCTCTGCAATTAGGTATTGTCCTTTACAGAGAGGTTCTACTGTATATTAATTGTCCCTAGAAATGTTCATCAATCTAAAAAGTGTGATTCATTTTTTAAAATTTTAAGCCATTAGTAGATTTTTCCATTGTGGTGTTGGGCAGGATCCCTTCAAGGCTGCTCTGGAACACAAGGTGGCTGGCAACGAACACTTCAAGGCAGGCCGCTATGAGCAGGCCATCGAGTGCTACACCACTGCCATCCGAGTCTGCCCGGATGCCAAAATAAGCGAGCTGGCCACATTTTTCCAGAACAGGGCAGCTGCCTATGAAAATTTGGTAAGCTCATAGATCCTACATCAATATGAGCATCATAGATGCTACTCTGACCCCCCACAGAGAAGATACCTAATCCAAAGTTTTTGAGAATTTAAAATTTATTGATTTTTCTCCTCTGACCATCTATAGGTTGGTCCCTGGCAGTATTTTTTTGTCCTCCAAAAGCTTTCTTTCCATTGTTTGTCTCCAGTCTCTCTCCCTCCATTTATACTGCCTCCCTCTAGTGATCCTGGTATTTCTCTCTAAACAAGCTAGTTCTCATAAATTTAATTCCCATCTACCGAGATAAAATCTGTAATGATAAATTTCTGGTAATGTGTTTATTCTTTTTTTTTTTTTTACATAAATCATTAAATGTTATCTCTACAGACCTTACCGCAATGATAAAAAAAAGTTGTTAATGAGAGGGCTTGACTCATCAGTGGTGAATCCTCTAATTTGGTGAAAAACAACTTTTATCATTGCAGTAAAGTCTGTAGAGATATTTTGATTTATTTTGAAAATAGAGCAATCTATAAATATATCTTTAATTGAAAAGGCATATATTGGATCAAAATATCATTAATTTTGATACAATATATGCCTTTTTAATTAAAGATTTATTTATGGATTGCTCTATTTTCAAAACGATTTCAACCAGCTTTGTTTATTACGCTCTACACCTTGCAAAAGAAGGTAAAATAAATGATATTTTGATCCAATATATGCTTTTTTAATTAAATTTTGATTTATGTAAAAAAGAAACACATTGCCAGGAAGCTAGTTCTCCTTTTCCTCAATCCAGAAGGCCACTTCCCTCTTTGGATCCTTTTTTTAAAAAGAACTTCTTATCTCTCTGTCCATGGTATTTTGAGATTCATGGGATTGTTTGAAGAGAAAACCAACCTGTAGATATTTGGAAGAAGAGTGAATTTAAAAAAAAATGATATTTTGCAGCTTTCTTTTATCTTCTAACTCCTGGTAAATTTGGTGGGTTCCAGAAAAACTACGTGGAAGTGATTGCAGACTGCAACCGTGCAGTTGAACTGAACAGGTCGTATGTAAAGGCTCTGGTGAGGAGGGCCCGGGCGTACGAAGCTGTGAATGATCTGTACAGCAGTCTGGAAGGTGGGTGGATTGTCTGTATGTCTATCTCTGGTGGCTATAACTGTGGCGGTGACAGACATGACTGCTGTCTGCATCCTGGAGAGATTCGAGAACCTGTCCTCTCTCCAAACTAAAGACAGGGTCCTCAAAAAATTCAGTAAAGAAAGAGCCAAAAAACTATTTAAGGTAAGTGTGGCACACAGTAATAAATTTTGTTTTAGTTTGTTTCTTCTGACCAGCACACACTCATTTATGATAGGATTTAAAAAAAAAAAGATAAATAATAAAGCACAATTTGGATTATAGATACAAGGAAATATTAAATTATTTGGATTAGGTCTTATTTCCTTGTATCTAGAGGATATTTTTTTTTGTTTAAATACTCTCTTGTGTTTAGAATAATGATTTTTTTTAGTTAATTTTTGGTTGAATTTAAAAAAAATGTGAGCAAGATGACTCAGCTAGCCATGTGTTTCTAGAGATAGCCTTGGTTATGTGAGCACATTTCAATATAGATCATTTTTGACCTATCCTGCCTGAAGCTTGCTGCAAAAAGAGGATTAAACTTGTAGGAAAAACAAGATAATGCATTATACATACTGTGGAACTTCACTATAGCAGCCTTTTTTTGTATAACAGCAACCTGTTTAGGACAGCATAATCCTAAGGTCTCAATTACTTGAAAGTCCTAATTTGTTTTCTTTTAAACTGCAGTTAGAACAACATGGTTGTAACAACATAAAAATGTTAATCTAAGTGATGAGGTTTTATCTGTAAATGTAAAATAGCATAGACTATAAAAAGAGGTCTCTCTCTTTCCTCTAGTTTGACTTTTTCTAGTTGTAACTTCCCCCATGGTATATTTAGCTTGTATTATTTGGGATAAAATCACAAGGAGGGTTGTGTGACAGACCCAAATCCCCACACTGCCTTCCAAACACTTCGTCACCAACTACTTTTCTTCCTTCAAGGAAGACCCTATCTACAACGAGGCCAAAAGATTTAAGAAGGAGGTGTTACCCGAACTGTATAAGCCACAACAGACCTTGAGGTAACTACTGTAGAGAAAACTCCAAGTTGGTGTTGTTGTTAACCTGGCTGGGCTGCAGGGGATACCAGAAGGTGCTGTACCTGCTGGTCAAAAAGGAGTACGACCAGGTGGTGGAAGCAGCCAGTGAGGAGATAGACGAGAATGGAAGCAAGAAGGCTGAGGCCCTGCTAGCCAGGGGCAGCATGACTCTGCTCTACGGCAAGAACGAGGAGGCTCTGAAAGACTTCACCAGGTTGCTCAAGTTGGATAAACTCAGGGTGAATATAAAGGTGAGTTATAATAATACAATATAATGCGGCTTGTGATTGTAAAACGACATTTGAAAATTATACCGCATGTGTTTCCCTTCAACGAAAAATCAAATTTTCCATTTATCATTACTCTTCACAATTCATCCTTTCATAGTTCATCCTTGGGGTTAGAAATAATCGTTATTTCTCCTTTGAATAAATTTAGATTTTTTGTTGAAGGGAAACACATGCAGTATAATTTTCAAATGTCGTTTTACATAAAGGTGAGTTGTTACATTCAGGGACAAAATTGCCTACTATACCAAAGAAGTAATATGAAGCAGCCTAATAGTAAACTTATCTAGCTATGTTAATCTATCTGGACGCTTTGTGCTGATTGTATAGCAAGTAATTTAGAGAAATAGGCGATATGTTTGCAAGATAACCATAATAGAGGTCATGATAAGGCACAATTTGGATTATAGATTATAAACACAAGGTAATAGACCAAATAAATAGTGTGTGATGTTTCACTAATAGCGTTGTTATCGAAACGTCGTTCACTTATTTATTTGGATTTGGTCTTATTACCTTGTGTTTATAATAGAGGTCATATTTCAATGGATAGTTGACAGTTTTTTGACAGGCAATCGAGCACAATAAAGGAAAACCTAAGATAAAAAAAGCTGTTAAATTTAATCAGTCTATAATAATATACACTCATGGACAAAAGGAAGTTGTATCTTTTAGCATGTATATCAGGATTCACACAATAACTCTGAAAGATATTACAGTGACCTTTATTGAAGACACATGAGATAACCAAGTGTGAATAAAATTGCCTCTGTCTCCTTCACAAAAAATAGATGACAGGTGACGTTCAACTAAGTTTTGTCTCCCTGAATGTATATATTCATTTTTCAGCCTGACTGATGCTGTACATGGTTGTTTCTCAGGTGATTGTCAACGCCCTCATCAAGGTGGGGACCATCAAGATGAAGCATGAGATGATGTCAGAAGCCCTGAAGAACTTTGAGGAGGCCATTCAGTTGGATCCCTACAACGCTGATGTCTACATGCACAGGGGACAGGTACTTCCTTGTTTACCAACACCTTCATTTACATCCCTCTCTGTTGAAGCATTACACAACAAGTTGAATGATATATAGAAAGAGACAAAAGGTATAAACAAGACTTATGTCAAGTTTTTATTCTTCTTATCATCCCAAGTACACGTGGTACAGGCCATGATAATCATGGTGGGTAGAAGTTGGCGACTGCTTTTACTTTAAGTGCACCACATGTTTAACCATGTGAAAAGCAGTTCGACTTTGCACTTACAAATGTGTCAGAGCCCTGTTTGGGGTTGGACTTTTGCAAGAATCGGGGGGCCATTGGAGCTTTATATATATTTACACTCAAGGAAGCTACCCCAAAGTGCTCCTTAACATGTTTAGCCAAAACATTAAATATGTGATAAAATAATCCCTTAAATCAATATGAAAGTAAAAACATTAGGCCTCCAGGGATAAATTTCTCTCTCTCCTCTCTTTTTCATATCAAATCTCTCTAGCTTTCAGACATGAAAACCCTGATGTTTTTACTTTATATGAGTAGACATGGTTTTAGGAAGATAATTCAAGAGGTCACATTAATCTTAATATATTTAGGTTTCATGATTCATCATTGAATTGGACAACAATTTCATTAGGATACACTACCAAAACCCTCTAAAAATATAGCGCAATTAAATAAAAAGAGGAAAGGCATGGTGTATAAGGGCTTAAGCCTAGCTTTTAATTATATATTTAAAAAAAAAAGTAGCATTCTATATATTTAAATGTTTCTAATTTTCAACAAGGGGTGGTAGTAAGGTGGTTGTTGCCATCTTTAGCTGCCAGTTAGGTCTGCATCTTATAGTAGGCTATTCTGGTCTGATATCATTCCACATTTATTGTCTAGTTTGTTATTTTATATTAAGTATATTTATAATGTGGGTATATACAGTTAAACCTGTCTATAGCGGGGGCTCTTGGGACTCACCAAAATAGGGTGTTATAGAGAGGGGGTGCTGTAGACAGGTCACTTTTAATGTAAATCTCGCATCGTACTATATATTTAAAATCAGGCGCTATAAAGAGAAATGCTCTATTTAGAAGGGGCGCTATAAACAGGTTTAACTTAAAGAAGGTGCTATAGACAGGTTTAACTGTATATATACAGAGTATATAACTGAAGGCAGCTGTCCAAAACTTGTCAATGAGATGGAAGTCTGAACGTGTTGCCAGGTGTACTTGCTGATGGACAAGATCAACGAGACCCTGGCAGACATGGAGAAGAGTGAAGCCCTCAACCCTGACTCCCCCTCAGCCCTGGCCCAGCAGTACTACGTCCAGTTCCGCTGCGGCCTTAACTACAATGACGTCAGCAGGCAGGAGCAGGCCATGCAGGGCTTCGAGAAGCTCCACAAGAGGTTCCCTAACAGCCCAGAGCCTTTCTTCCTCTACAGCCAGGTGAGTGCTCTCCTTGTTACTGGCAAAGGTTTTGTACCACTGTCTATGTGGATTGTTGTAGATACTGGCAGAGAAGAAGGATTTTGAGAAATCCCAGGAGTTCTACCGTCAGGCCATGATAAACGACCCTGATGATGCCAACATTATCATCCACTATGGGTAGGTGGTCAGCTTTGAATTTATTACATGAAACATGAGGAAGTTGTACCTTTTAGTATGTATATTGGCACAATAACACTGAAAGATATTACAGTGACCTTTATTGAAGATACACAAGATAACCAAGTGTGAACAAAATTGCCCGACTCCAAAAAATATACAGCCATTGACATCAAAGACTTTCCACCTAAGTTTTGTCCATGAGTATGTGTTGTACTTATTGCCCTCTTAGCAGGTTTAATACTTGGGTTTATATATTAAGTAACTAGGCGGGGATTCATTTAAGCTACACTAGGGTGTCTAATCAGTTTAATAAATTTATTTTTAAAAAATAACATTCCACAAAAAAATGGCAACCACAACCAGTGCTACCAGTGCTGGTATAAAGCAGAAATATATAAAATTTTGTTTCTAATTTGATAAACGTGTGAACATTTGTCAGTTTTAAGTAACCACTATGCTAAACTAAATCCTCAGGTAAATTCACACAAATGAAGAAACCCAGATTTTTTCTCAGTCTTCAGATCAGAACTTATAGCCATTTATGAAGCTTTAAAAAAAATTCATCAGAAATACTAATTATCAAGATATCTGGATACTTACAGATAGTAGAAGTACCGTACAACACTTGAGTCACACAGGGGAACTTAGAGACAAAGTCAGCAGGAACATAATTGATTATCTCCAAAAACTCTCAAAAACCTCAAATTCATCTTAAATGGATACCCCAAACGTTGGCAATGAAGCTGCTAATGCGCAAGCATAAAAAGGTACAAGAGAACCCTTGCCACGGAATAATAAACTTACTTTTAAAGAAATAGACAATAGCCAAAACAAAAATAAATAACTGGAGGATCCCACCTAAGCACAGTTGGTACATTGGAGTGGATCCAGGAGGAGCTCTGAATCTCAGAAATAGACAGCATCAAACAACACTAACAAGATTTAGAACAGGCCATCTCAAGCCTTTGAAGATAGAAAATAACGACAAAATCTACTGCACTTTTCCAAAATGTAGCTTGGCACCTGCAGCTTTAGGACACATTTTGGCTTGTATTAGATGTACTAAACAGGACACCTGGAAGAGGCCACTGCTTATCATAAAATAACCCGAGAAAGCAATGGAATTATGTGCAATCTTTGCACAAGGGGATAAGAAACAACAACAAATCCTTGGGTAAATTCATGTGAAGTTTTGGCAGGAAAAAAAATTAGTATTTTGTTATATTTTATTTATACGGTAGAACTTCCATAAGAAGACTAGGGATACCTTTCTACATTTTTCGCTTCTAAAATGACCAAATTTTAAACAATTCAGCTGCTCTCTGGACAATTTGGCTCTGTCACTAGGGGTTTAGAGAGGAAGTTATTCCAGTCCGGTACAAGTGTTTGCTGTAATTGCAGGCTCCTGTTCATCCACTGGAAACAAGACATTGAGCAAGCCCTGCAGCATCTAAATGTGGCCATTCGGGTAGACCCCAAGTGCCAATTTGCCTATGAAACTTTGGGAATAATTGAAGTTCAGAGGTAAGTCTTTTTTTATATATATATTTTTTAATGATAACTGGATAGAGGGAAGGGAATTTCTATAGCAACAAGTAACTTAATTCACTGTGGATTCTCAAACTGTGGTGTTGTTGGAGGCAAAACTCTCTTCTTGTTATTATAATCTCTTTGGTAAATTATAAAAGACAATTTGCCCGGCAGAGGACGAGTTTTTTTTTATCATGAAAATACAAGCTTTCAGGTGTAACAGACCTTCAACAGGTATGATTTCGATATTACAATATTATAGAATACTGACTACAGACTGAACTTTTGGTTCACTATAGCTATGGTACGGTGTAATTGGGATTGTTTTAGGTTTGATATAAGGTCAGTTTTGGTATATTCCCTGTTTGTTTTAGCAAGAGTTTAACCCTAGGCTGATAGAGATTTGGATACTTTTAAATTATAAGGATAGAATTTAAAAAAATTTAAGTTTTGGTTAGGGGGGATTTGTAAAAAAAAAGTTTGTTGAATTATAGTCTGTTTGAATTAAAAAAGTTACACTGTTATAATGAAAATAATCTCATATGTGTTTAATCCATGTTAGTGCTTTATATAAAATTTCCTTTTATTCTTGGGGACACAGATTTTTAAGATAAAGGAACTGTTTTTTTTTTTTGCAGGGGAAACCTGGAGCGAGGCATGGAGCTGTTTGACAGTGCCATCAAGCTGGCTCGGAGTGAGAATGAGCTGGCACACCTACTCTCTCTGCGAGAGGCAGCCAGAGCCCAGACCAAAGTGTCCAAAGAGGCTGGGACTCACCCAGGGTATCTTCGCAGGGTCCGGGGAGTCCAACTGATCCCTCTACCACCTGCCAATCATGGGAGGTGTCCCTCTTGTACAGTGGCGGCGAGATGCCTGAGATTGTTCCACATCCTTTTTTTTACATTTTTTTTTTATTATGAAAAAGATTTTTTTTTATTATATAAAAGACCTTTTTTTTTTTTGGCAAGTAGTGCTCCTCCCTCCTCCTCATATCTTGTATCATCACTTCATTTACCTTTGTAGAATGACTACTGCCTACTACCACCCCTTGTTTTTGGGGAACACCCCTTTGTCTGCTGCTGCCACTCCCCCTTTGTTAGGCCACACCCACTTTCCTTGTTGGCCACACCCCCTTTGTGGTTTGGACACTCCCACTTGTGTGCATCCTATTGAAATCTCTCTCTATCTCTCTTTGAAAAAGTTCAAAACACAATTTTTTTTGTTTTGTTTTGTAAAATTGTTGTACTATATCTTTATATAGTTAAAACAAAGAAAATTACTTTTTATCTTTCAAAAAATATATAATTTTTTTAGTATAAAAGTTAATATATATATAAAAAAAAAAGATATCAATAAAAGTTTGAAGTAGCATTATATATTATTGTGTTTTATTTCTAAGATGTATCACACTCTTATTATATATAATCTCTCAATAACACTACTTCATGTGCCACAAACGACAGTGTTGGTGGCACTAGCAGGAGAAAATGGTTTTATAAAAATGATTAAAAATATTGAATTATATTCATGGACAAAACTTAAGGAAGTTGTACGTTTTAACATGTAATAACAAAATTTATCCCACTTGCCCAAAATGTAGTTTGGTACCTGCAGCTCCAGAACACATTTTGGCTTGCATTAGATGCACTAAACAGGACCTTTGGGAGAGGCCGCTGCTCATCATAAAACAGCTCGAGGAGCATGAACTCATGGAATTTGTGTAATCTTTACACAAGGGGATAAGAAACAACAACAACATGTATATCGGGATTCAGACAATAACTCTGAAAGTTATTTGATACACAGTGAACTTTATTGAAGACCCATGGGATAACCAAGTGTGAACAAAATTGCCTCTGTCTCCTTAAAAAAAAAAGTGGTGATATCAAAGACTTTTGTCCAATAAGGAGTGTAGATGTCATATACATGTACTAAGACATGATGTGCAAGATTGAAGGATTTGTTGAAGAAACTGGATAAAGAGAGAATGACTTTTTAGTTTATTTTTTTATCTCCACTCAATTATATTGGGGTATAAAGCTTGTAAAGCTTGAGACTTGACAACCATCATGACAGTGTGAAGTAGAATGCGTCTGCCTTTGTCATTAAGACTGGAAGCACTACTCAGTGGCAGGCCGACTTAGCTCCAAAAGAAATTGCTGCCTCTAACATAAGGAACAGACGCCATGTGCAGCCGCTCCTAACATGGAATACAAATGCTGCTCATCCTGTATCCCTGGATTAGGAGCCCTTACAGGGTACTATCAGCTAGGCCAGCTGAGCCCAGGTTTTTTAGTAAGCTTGTTACTGCTACCCCTCCTCCTTTTTCATACGGGTTGGGACCGGCAAAGGCGGAGTTAGAATGACCTCTTACTATATGTACTAACTGAAGAGAGAAACCAAGACAACTGTCTTACCACCACCAGTTGACAACTATGGCCATGGATTGTCTTGAAGGTTGAGGAGGTACATCAGTCTAAAGCTTCCGTAGGATCTCCCTTGAGGGTCTGCCTAAAGAGATAATTCTAGTTTCTCATTAGAGGCTGGGTAAGATCAAACTTTATTGTGCAATGATGGCAATGGACCAGACCACACAGATACAAGATGATGGGAGATATGGAGGGACCATGTGGCCCACCCTCAGTAGAGGAAGGCACTGAAAGAGGGAGATATGGAGGGACCATGTGGCCCACCCTCAGTAGAGGAGGGCACTGAAAGAGGGAGATATGGAGAGACCATGTGGCCTACCCTCAGTAGAGGAAGGCACTGAAGGAGGGAGATATGGAGAGACCTTGTGGCCCACCCTCAGTAGAGGAAGGCACTGAAGGAGGGAGATATGGAGAGACCATGTGACCCACCCTCAGTAGAGGAAGGTACTGAAGGAGGGAGATATGGAGAGACCATGTGACCCACCCTCAGTAGAGGAAGGCACTGAAGGAGGGAGATATGGAGAGACCATGTGGCCCACCCTCAGTAGAGGAAGGCACTGAAGGAGGGAGATATGGAGGGACCATGTGGTGTTTAATTATAGAAGTTATCCTGTATTTTAAAATCATGCTGCTTTAACCTAGTTGGGGTATGATAAGGCACAATTTGAATTATAGATTAGCAACACAAAGTAATAAGACCAAATCCAAATGAATAGTGTATGATGTTTGGGTATAACAGCGTTATTAGTATCATCAGGCAAAAGTACTTTTTAAAAAAATTATCCCTAGTACACGTGGTACAGGCCATAATAATCATGGTGGGTAGTTAGCGACTGCTTTTACTGTAAGTGCACCACATGTCTACACATGTGAAAAGCAGTTCGACTTTGCATTTACAAATGTGCCAGAGCCCTGTTTGGTTACTTGCACTCGCTGGTGGGGTTGGACTTTTGCAAGAATCGGGGGCCATTGGAGCATTTTTTTTTAAATCAGAAAAAAATGCGGGAATCAAACCCGGGTCATAGTGGTCGAAAACCAAATGGTTTAACCAGCCTTCCACCGACCCCCTGGCAAAAGTACTGATGTGTGTGAATGTTTAATCAATTTATTACTTTTTGTTTAGGTAACAACACTGTTACTCAAACATCACTATGTACCTTGTATTTTACCATGTATATCTATTCTTTAATCTATATTGTACCTGTTTGTACCCCCACTTGTCTAAAATGTAGCTTGGCACCTACAGCTCCAGAACACATTTTGGCTTGCATTAGATGGGAGGGGCCGCTGCTTATCATAATATAACTCGAGGAGCATGAACTCGTGGAATTGTGTAATCTTTACACAAGGGGATATGAAACAAGAGCCAAAAATTATACCTTATGGTCTTATTATATAAGAGGCAAATAAGGCACAATTTGGAGTATTAATTCTAAACACAAGGTATAAAGACCAAATAAATAAATAGTGTGTGATGTTTCGGCAACAGCGTTGTCACACACTATTTATTTGGAAACTCCGCCTTTGCCGGTCCCAAGCCCGGATGAAAAAGGAGGAGGGGGAGCAGTAACAAGCTCGGTAAAAACCTGGGTTCAGCTGGCCCGGCTGATAGTACCCTATAAGGGCTCCTAATCCAGGGATACAGGATGAGCAGCGTCTGTACTCCATGTTAGGAGCGGCTGCACATGGCGTCTGTTCCTCATGTCAGAGGCGGCCATTTTTTTTGGAGCTAAGTCGGCCTGCCACTGAGTAGTGCTCCCAGTCTTAATGACAAAGGCAGACGCATTTTACTTCACCCAGTGTGGAGATAAGAAAGAAGAAGAAGATTTATTTGGATTTGGTCTTTATACCTTGTGT